>JABUQX010007756.1:0-5000 GCA_015478945.1 Trachelipus rathkii | reverse complement strand
TTTTCCGCACTAAAATTGGAACAGCATTCCAGCAATGTATTCCTTTTCCCGGTAGCTGCTGTAGTTTTTGAGATATGGATTGAGATATTTTGTGGCGAACTGGATTTCTCACCTTATATATATATATATATATATATATATATATATATATATATATATATATATATATATATATATATATATATATATATATATATATATATCAGAGGTGGGCACTCTCTCTCTTTTTTTCTCTCGTGCTCTCGCTAGTCCGCTCCGAGCGGGACTCTCAGAATAGGTGCGGACTAGCGGAGGTGCGGAGTCGTCAGGAAATTAGCGGACTTGCACGTGCGGATCAAAAAAAGTTTCCGCTCTTTTGGTCCGCACCTTTTTGAAAAATGAAAGTATAGTTTACTTATTAAGAATTCTTATTGGTTAGAATAAAGAAATATAATTTTTATTTTAAGTTTATAACTAATTATACTTTTAGTCTAAAACTTATTGTTTTTTAATAATTAAACTTCCAAAACCAATCTCAACTTCTTTAATGGTACCATATATAATAAATAACATTTAAATTGATTTTATAGACTGAATGGCTATTACCCTCATCTATAACTTTAATTAATTATATTACTATAATAACTAGGCAATATCTAAACGGATTCAAAAACCCAAATACATATATATTATTGCTATTGTTGTTATTATATATATATATATATTATTATGGTTATATATATATATTATTTCCGCTTCCACACATTGAAACAATTAATATATACATATATTGAATAAAAATAATGATTACTGAAATAAGGTTGTTGTTGTTGTTATATATAAGGCATATTGGCTGTTATTGGCTATATTATTGGGCTGTTGGCTATTATTACATATATAGGTTATATATTACATATATATATTAAGGTTAGTTACTAAATATTGCTGTTATGCCATATTGGCTATATTATTGGCTAAGTTACATATGTTGGTGTTACATAGCAGAATAGTTAAATATATAGCTATATACATTACATATATATATATATATACATATTATATATATATATATATATATATATAGATATATGGTTATTATATATATATTGTTATATATATATATCATAACAAATTTTAGAACCGCTAACAAACGCTCACAGTTTTCCGTAAAATGGTAAAGAACAATTAAATCCCCGCTTTTGAACTCACGTTATATAACAGCAGTAACAATACCAGAGTAACTAGGCAACAAGTTAACAGTGCCACAGCCAAAAACACAGTCCCTCTGGTTCGTTTCGATGTATCTCCTGTTAGCGTGCCAGATCAACGAGAGTGAAACATTTTTCCGAAAGACAGCCCCGCAGTTAGCAAAGCCTGGGTTCTCGGCATCAAGCCTTCATTGGTCAGTGGTCACACAGGTGTTACTGGAGGCCTGCACAGTAACACTTGAATCCGTTATCAAACGCCACGCCAAATGGTAAGAATCAATAGCCCCTATTGTTTTTTGCACCCAGGCGTTGCGTTACCATTTCACCAACGAGAGAATCATCACTTCTCTCTGAGGCCGTCTTTCTCCTGCGTCGGGCCTTTAGTAACCTGGCAGATCTCCCGCCCCCACTCGGGTCAAGGGTCACACAGGGTGCCAGAGGTCACTGTCAAGATTGACTTGCCTTATTCTTCTGGGAAGATAGTAATCTTTCAGAGGAAAATGGTGGATTTCCTTTTAGCCTCTCGTTGGTCTAGTGGTAACACGCTTGGCATACTAACTGCGAGGGTGCGGGTTCGAAACCCAATAAAGGGAGTTTAATTGTTCTTACCATTTTACGAACTGTGAGCGTTTGTTAGCAGTTCTAAATTTGTTACTGATACCGTTACTCCCCGAGTAGCACCCTGTGTGACCCTTGACCCGAGTGGGGGTGGGGAGATCTGCCAGAGGTCACTGTCAAGATTGACTTGCCTTATTCTTCTGGGAAGATAGTAATCTTTCAGAGGAAAATGGTGGATTTCCTTTTAGCCTCTCGTTGGTCTAGTGGTAACACGCTTGGCATACTAACTGCGAGGGTGCGGGTTCGAAACCCAATAAAGGGAGTTTAATTGTTCTTACCATTTTACGAACTGTGAGCGTTTGTTAGCAGTTCTAAATTTGTTACTGATACCGTTACTCCCCGAGTAGCACCCTGTGTGACCCTTGACCCGAGTAGGGGCGGGGAGATCTGCCTGAGGTCACTGTCAAGATTGACTTGCCTTATTCTTCTGGAAGATAGTAATCTTTCAGAGGAAAATGGTGGATTTCCTTTTAGCCTCTCGTTGGTCTAGTGGTAACACGCTTGGCATACTAACTGCGAGGGTGCGGGTTCGAAACCCAATTAGGGGAGTTTAATTGTTCTTACCATATATATATATATATATATATATATATATATATATATATATATATATATATATATATATATATATATATATATATATATATATATATATATATAGCTACCGAGCTGATATGTAGCATTAGCATCGACTCTGCAGGCGTCGAGGCTTTCATGGATTCTACTAAAATCTTGAACGAAATAGACCTTCTTATGGGTGGACAGGGTGGTCAAAAAATTTCAGAAGGGAGGCAGAATGATTTAGGTGAGGACCTTAAATTAGCAATGGACTGCTGGAAGCGAACTAACACCAGCCCCCTCTCACCAAGGACATCTTTCCCTTTCAGCGTAGGCAGAATTTGTTGAACTTGTTCGTAAAATATAATACACCTCCCCCTAGTTCTGCTGCTGTAGAGCGAATATTTAGTACTGGTGGGGATATTTTGATGGCAAAGAGGTCAGCCTTAACTGCTTTTAATTTTGAGCAGCTAATCTTTTTGAAAGGTAATATGGATCTCTTGTTCTTTGACGAAGACATTGAGGAGGAAGAGGAAAATCTTGAGATTTTGTAAATATTCATTCAATTTTTCATATAATATTAAAAATAAATTTTTTGTAAGGATATATATACTATTTAGTATTTAATATTAAAACCTTTTGTGAAGTCGCACATTATTAGGGGAAAACGTGCGGACGTGCGGACTTGCGATAGCGGAAGTTTGATGGTCTGAATAGGTGCGGAGGAGCGCTAGCGGACTACGTTTTCTCGAGGTGCGGAGGTGCGCTAGCGGACTACCCCTAAATGAGCGGGGTACCCACCTCTGATATATATATATATATATGGACAAAGTTACTTAACGCCCACACGGAACGGGAGCTCGGATCAAAAAAATTTTTTTTACAGGTAGCATCTATGATACATAAATAGATGCTCTAGGGTCGAAATGATTTTTTTATTTTTTTTTTATTTTTCTTTTTTACCTGTTCTAGGGGCGAAATTAGGTTAGGTTAGGTTAGGTCAGGTCAGGTCAGGTCAGGTCAGGTCAGGTCAGGAAAAAAAAATTTCATTTCAACCCTAAAACATCTATTTATGTATCATAGAGGCTACCTGTGAAATTTTTTGATCCGAGCTCCCGTTCTGTGTGGGTGTTAAGTAACTTTTTAATAAATATATATATATATATATATATATATATATATATATATATATATATATATATATATATATATATATATATATATATATATATATATATATATATATATATATATATATATATAGAGAGAGAGAGAGAGAGAGAGAGAGAGCGAGAGGAGAAAAGTTGCTGGAGGCGCGACAACTAGATATATATATATATATATATATATATATATATATATATATGTATATATATAGCGGCACAATTAGCGGTTGATCTATATATATATATATATATATATATATATATATATATATACAAACTGATTAATTATTTATTAAATTATCTTACCACCACTTACTGGTTGTGGGTAGATAGATATATTTTCGCGTGTCTACACACCAAAAAATTAAATATATATTAGAAATTCACGGCATTAGGTACGAAAATATTTGAAATGCTGACACAACCACAACGTGAGCGCCAGCACAGTTGTTGTACATAAATGTATAGTATATCTATCCGATTCTTTTAGCTTATTGCAACTATCTTATAATTGGTGTGACTCTATATTTTAAAATCAGTTATGTACTCTACTTAACTTTAAATTTTGTACGATTATTAATAGTATCGCTCGCTGTTTATAATTCGTTAATGCACAATACACAAGTAGTCAAGTACATTTTATTTTATAACCAGTTTTATAACCAGTTAAAAATAAACAACTTAAATTGGCTACAAACAAATGTCAAAATAAAATAAAATGTACGTCTTTTATAATAAAATTTCAATTAAGTTTTTCAAAATTTTTGTGTGAAAAGTTTATACAAAATTGTTTTGGGAGTCGAGGAGTCGTTTTTTTTTATCGACTCCCGACTCCGACTCCCAACTTTTTGAAAAATCGTTACTGGTCTTAGTATACTTGTGTACATTACCATCTTGACTCGTCTCGAAATTGCTTTTTCCCAACAATGGGAACATCATTGCTGTTGTCCCATTAAATTTCCCTTTTCTCTTATTTAATTCCAACATTGTGTCGTTTTCCTCTCCACAATGCACCCCTAAATAATTAAACTGGTCCGTTTGTCTCAGCCTTTCTCCACGCAAACTTACGTCCAGGACATCTCCACCACCTCCGATCAACATCACCTCCGTCTTCCCTCGGTTTATCCTCATACCCCTTTCCTCCAACTCCTCATCCCAATAATTCCAGGAAACTAAATATTTTTAAAATTATTTTGCGCAAACAACACTAAGTCATCAGCGTATCCAAACATCTCATCCTCCACTCTGTTCCGCACAGATCTCCCACAACTGTCCATGTATATAATGAACAGTATTGGGGACAGCACGCTCCCTTGCTTCACCCCCGTCGTGACGTTAAACCATTCTCCCTCTCCGGACATAGTCTTTACTCTACACTTACTATCTACATAAGTGCTCTTTATTGCTTTTATTAATTTCCCAGATATTTCATATTCTATTCTACTCAGTTCTCTCCACAACAGCTCCCTTA
>JABUQX010007755.1:30000-39290 GCA_015478945.1 Trachelipus rathkii | reverse complement strand
ATATATATATATATATATATATATATATATATATATATATATATATATATATATTTATATATATATATATATATAAATAACTATTATATATATATATATATATATATATATATATATGCTATATATATATATATATATATATATATATATAATCATTCTCCACAATAATATAAAATCAGCAGAAAATTTTATTGCCTTTCAGTTACTCTTCGATTGAAAAATCCATCTTTACATAATGAAGCATTTCATTTCTGACGACAAAATCAAATAGTTCATCCATGGTTTTTATGGTTTAAACCACATTGGTTTTATGTGGTTTAAACCATGGTTTTAACCAATGGTTAAACCAAATGGTTTAAACCATCCCACCCTATATATATATATATATATATATATATATATATATATATAAAGAAAAAGAAAAATTGATATAAATATATATATAAATATATATATATATATATATATATATATATATATATATATATTTATATACATAAATATATATACATAAATATATATATATAATTATATATATATATATATATATATATATATATATATATATATATATATATATATATAACCATATATATATATATATATATATATATATATATATATATATATATATATATATATATATATATATATATATATATTCAGCAAGAAAATGCATAGTTGATACCAAAATACAAAATTATAAAATTATGCTGGTCATATATAAGCAAATTACATGCTTTTTGAAAACAATACTGCGATTAAAACTTATATCACATTTAACTTTACTAATGCAAGACAAGATTTCTTGAACATAATTCTAGTGCTCGATATTCTTATGTCTAACGGCAATTTATTCCACAAAGATATAGCAACAAACATAACGCTTTGCTTATGCTTATTCAGCCTGGCTAAAGGAAGTCTGAGGTAATGGGGGTCACGCACATTATAGCCATAAATAAACAGCATGTCATCCCTTACGTCATCAAAACCATCATATTTACCATAGGCATAACAGTCGTAAAAGAACAACAATACATAAATCTTGTACATTTCTTCGATAGTCAGAATGTCCAAATTCCTATACAGATCAACAGTGTGCTCATAACCTGGTGCAAAAATTCTCACTTTTTTCATTCTGCTTGGTTCTCAAGGGAGAAACCTTTACATTAGGTGAACCACCCCACACAACCAGGTGAAGCAGGAGCTGTGGGTACACAAAAGAAAAATACAATATCTTAAGTACAGACAACGGCAAATACTTCTTCAATTATTATATCAATCCCTGACAATAGGAAAGCTTTCTCACAATACTCTGAACATGCTGAATAATTGCAAGTTTCTGATCTATTTAAAGTCCCAAGTAGTTAAATGTTTCAATCCTATTAATATTCACATCGTCAACATAGATATCCACTGGGAGTTGACCTTCACGCATTGAAAAATTCATGAATTTTGTCTTATTTGTATTTAACACAAGTCTATTTTTCCTCAACCAGTTAGAAATCGCCGCCAGGTCCCTATGCAAGAGTGCCGACACCCCTTTCATCATCTCCAACTCGAAACAAAATCGTATCATCGGCAAACAACACTAGACGTGGCAAAACATATTGCAGGTCGTTAATGTAAACAAGAAAGAACAAAGGTTCCAACACAGATCCCTGAGGAACACCATATCTGACCACAAGAGGTCAAGATCTAGCATCCTGCAACTGCACATACTGTCTCCGATTACTAAGATAAGAAGATAAAATTTCCCCACAATGCCTCTAAATCTAAATCTTTCCAATTTTTGGACAAGTATTTTATGTTAAACACAATCAAACGCCTTTGTGAGATCCAGAAATGCTGCTATTAAAAAGTTCTTTTCCTGAAATGCATTCAGAACATTCTCCACAATCTTTATGACGGCATGAGTTTTATTCTTATTCTTTCTAAATCCTTACTGGAATGGATGAAATAAATCAGATCCCTCAATAAATCTACTAACTCTATTGTGAATCAAATTATCAAAAATTTTATTCAAATTTGGTAGGATTGAGATGGGTCTGTAATTATCAAGACACAACTTGTCGCCTTTCTTGTATATTGGGACCAAACATGCACTCTTAAGAGAGTCCGGATAAGACCCCTCAAGAACACACTTATTAAAAATATTAGGAAGTAAAGGTGAAATGAGACCAGATACTACTCTCTTCAAGACCAAAATATTAACGTCATAATGGGAACATTTCTTACTCTTTAGATACCTAATTAAAGTATCAACTTCATGCCCCGCTATTGGAAGAAAATAAAAACTTCTCTCATTAATAGGTATACTATCTAAGAACTTCCATATCCTTGTGACTGTTTCTCCTTAATTTTTGCAGGCACATTTATAAAATATTCAATAAATTCATCAACAATTCGATCCTTATCAGTAACAATGACATCATCTTTCCTACTTGCTTCAATTGTGTCACTTCCCCTGTTAGGTCCTCTAATTTGATTAACAAAGGTCCAGACTTTTCTATATAGATTCCATCAGCGATGAGAGCGTTTAACCCTCCTTACAGCATAACCTAGAAGATTACAATAATTTCTATAGTGATTATTAATAATTAAGCCTCGTTTATATTTATTGAGTAAGACAGCTTTTTTCCTATTACAAAATCTGAGATCATTTCTCATCCAGGATTTAGTTCTAAGGCTTTTCTGTTTTAAAGGAAAAGATCGATAATACATTTCAAAAAATTGAGAGTAAAATCTTTCAAAAAGTTGAGCACCAGACATATTATGATCAGCATACCTACTATAAGATCAGCTTTAAAATTTTCAACTTTAAAAGAACTGATTGATCTAAACAAATAATTAGAATTCAACTCCCTGCCAACAGGAAAATTAACTTGCAACAATAGGCAATGATCAGTTATCTCACACCCAACTGCAGTTGTATAAGTAACATCTTCAAAATTAAACCAAACCTGGTCAAGAATCGAATACTTAGTGATCGGATTCTCCAAGGAATATCGAGTAGGACTCTTGATATAAGGCAAGAATGATCTCGACAAAAACGCCTCAATAAATACGTCATAAGAAGGCAAGTTTAGGGATTTATAAGATTTATATTTATGTCACCAATAACAACAGTTTTCCTGCATTCATCAGTCAGCTGGTCAACATATTGAAAAAAATATTTCATTAAACTGAGCTATCGAACCATTTGGAGGTCTATATATTGATAACAGCAAAAAATCTGAATTGTTAATACTGACCTTCAGTGGCAAACATTCGAATAGTTCATTCATTGTACAATACTGTACCATCACAGCAGACTGAACAGCCTCAAGGACAAAAAAACCTTTATTCTTCCTCCATGTTTGTTACGATAAATATCAAATACCCTATAACCCTCCAGATTGAATCCAAAATCACACGCCTGGTCAAGCCAAGTTTCTGTAAGTATGATTATCGAAAACTTAACCTCGAGCTCCTCCATTAACAATTCGAGATGTTCAAAGATCGAGCGACAGCTCCTAATGTTACAACACATAATACTAATATTTTTAATAAACTTCACATTTAAGGCATTTCTAACAGCACCCATGCCATCCGGATGGTAAAGACCCAAGAAACTGACAGGATCCAGATCCATAAAGTACAATATATGCACCACTTCAATGAACATTAATTTCAAATACAATAATTATACAAATAACAAAAAAATTAATAATAAATAATAAAAACTAAATAATAATAATAATAATAATAATAATAATAATAATAATAATAATAATAATAATAATAATAATAATAATAATAATAATAATAATAATAATAATAATAATAATAATAATAATAATAATAATAATAATAGAAATATTAATAATTAATAACAACAAAAGAAATGATAACAGAAATAATTATATATAACAATAAAAAAAATGATAACTAATAATAATAATAATAATAATAATAAAAATAATAATAATAATAATAATAATAATAATAATAATAATAATAATAATAATAATAATAATAATAATAATAATAATAATAATAATAATAATAATAATAATAATAATAATAATAATAATAATAATAATAATAATAATAATAATAATAACAATTAATAATAATAATAATAATAATAATAATAATAATAATAATAATAATAATAATAATAATAATAATAATAATAATAATAATAATAATAATAATAATAATAATAATAATAATAATAATAATAATAATAATAATAATAATAATAATAATAATAATAATAATAATAATAATAATAATAATAATAATAATAATAATAATAATAATAATAATAATAATAATAATAATGATAATAATAATAATAATAATAATAATAATAATAATAATAATAATAATAATAATAATAATAATAATAATAATAATAATAATAATAATAATAATAATAATAATAATAATAATAATAATAATAATAATAATATCAAACAACAAATAATGGTAATACTAATAGACAAAAAAAATAGCGCACAATAAAAATATCCCTACCAAAAATAATAATAATAGCAATAAATAGCAATTAAAATACTAACACTAACATCTATAAATAAAAAAAAGGTACATTTGTTAAAAAATGCAAAAAGAATAATGTGACCCTAAGACATGGCTATGGGTCAACAATCAAAGCTATAGCATATATCATCGTTTTAAACTAGAACTAACAATAATTAAGATTCTATGAAAGATTGTAAGTCATCAGTGCTAAAAACTCTATGTACAGTTGTAAAATATGTACAGCAAATAACACCTTTCTTTGTAAACACTCTTTGCAATATCATTACCTTGATCACTCTTCAGATTTCGCAGTTTAAAGTAGAGTTGACCTCTAAGTTCCGTCAATCGATCGTTAACATAGTAAGGCTTTACAGTTAGTTCTTTATATTCATAGAATATTTCCCTTCTAAATAATTCATCGTAAAATTCAATGCAGAGCCTTTTCTTCAGCCTACCATATTTGAATGAGTTTTTGATTTTGATTCAAGCCAAATCCAAATCAGGCAACATGCCAATTGCAGAGATTGCTCCCTCCTCAAGGTTCACATCACTTGCAACGGTAAATAAATGATCAATCTTGTCTCCGTTCAAGCTCAAGCAGTTATTTAAGTCCCTCTGCTTAAACCTATGTAATTCCAATTCAAGATTTTTAACCTTATCAGAATAGTTTATCGAAAATGTATCAACCGCAGTAGTCCAAGACGCCAACCTATTTTCTATCTTACAAAGTCTTTTATCAAAATCTATATATTTAGTTTATAATATTTTTAAGCGTTCTTCAAAGATATCATACTTTTTTTCAATCCTATTTGCTGATATATTAAGCGTATGGACACTTGTATTTAACATAAGGTGCGTAACATGGGAAAATTAGTAGAAGAATATGACGCATGTCGAAAAGAGCGAAAAGAAAGCCCATCCTTGCCGCCCCCTTTATACCTTTTAGTGAGAACTCGACGCAGTTAGAAAACCTACCCTAGAGCTTCACGGGACCGAGACAGATCCTCACTATGGCATCTCGTCAATGTAGAGTTCATCCTTTGGGCCACAGCTATACCCCTCACAAAACCCTGCCATTCATTCCTATTCTGCCAAACTCACATTTCTCTTCTCCAGGCATTCCTTTACTGACTCAATCCACTTTTTCTTCGGTCTCCCAGCCGGTCGAATCCCAACACACTCACCACCATACATCAGCTTAACCAACCGACTATCATCCATCCTTTCCACATGACCAAACCATCTCAATGTACTTTCATTTATTCTTTCCTTTATCCCTTTCTTCACACCACACAATTCTCTAATACGTTCATTCCTCATTTTATCAATTCTTCTCACACCTAGCACGCCCCTAAGATTTCCATCTGAACACATTGTACTTTAGATCTATACCTCTTATTCCAGACCATAGTCCTATTGCTATACATTAACACAGGTAACAACATACCCACATGCAAAGCCCTAGCACACTCAAGACTTAGTCCCTTTACATCCACCAAAGATTTAATTGCACCATCCATCTTCCTGCCATTCACAACTTTCCTACTACACTCTGCATCATCCGTTTCCTTTTCATATAACATAAATCCTAAATATCCCTTTACATCCACCAATTGCACCATTCACTTTCCTGCCATTCACAACTTTCATACAACACTCTGCCTTATTCCCTTCACTTTTCATCCAATATATATCCTAAATATTTGAACTCGGACACTTGTTCCAGCTGCTCACCACCTAACATAACTTCACACCGAGGACTGTCCTAACTCACAAACATAACCTTACTCTTATCTACGTTTACTTTTAAACCCCTCCTTTTACACACCCTGCCAAATCTCCCTACCAATCTTCTCAAACTTTCTTCAGAATCTCCACACAAAACCAAATCATCCGCGCATAATAGGTAGGACACCCTTCACTCCCTTCCATTCTCCATCATTCTAACAATATCCCCTAACACCTCCAGCTCTAGTTCTTTCATAACACCATCCATATATATATATATATATATATATATATATATATATATATGTATATATATATATATATATATATATTCTTCTTCTTCATTATATATATAACATATATATATATATATATAATATATATATATATATATATATTTATATATATATATATATATATATATATATATATATATACTATATATATATATATATATATATATATATATATATATATATATATATATATATATATATATATATATATATATATATATATATATATATATATATTTTTTTACCTATATATACATATATATATATATATATATATATATATATATATATATATATATATACATTATATATATTTATATATATATATATATATATATATATATATATATATATATATATATATATATATATATATATATATATATATATATATATATAAAAAATATAAATTTATATATAAATAATATATATATATATATATATATATATATATATATATATATATATATATATATATATATATATATATATATATATATATATATATATATATATATATATGTGAAATATCTATATATATATATATACATAATAAAAATATCTATATATAACATATATATATATATAAATATATATATATATATATATATATATATATATATATAATCATTGGGGAATGAAAGGAGATTAATTCTTGTGTGTGTTATAGGATTCTGCACGAAAGTGTGTAATTACAGGTGTTAATGTATAGTAGTGAAACTATGGTGTGGAATAAGAGGTATAAATCTCAGGTGCAGTCTCCTCAGATGGATAATCTTAGGATGAGATGAATTGATAAAATTTGGAATGAAAGTGTTATGGAGCTGTATGGTGCGAAGAACTGCGTGAATGAGAAAATAAATAAGAGAATATTAAGATGGTTTGATCATTTAGGAAAATATGAATGATAGTCGGTTTGTTAAGTGGATGTGTAGAAATGAGTGTGTTTGGAATCGACCGGCTGAGATACATAAGAAAAAGTGGATGGAGTCAGTGAAAGATTGCCTGAAGGAAAGGAATATGAATTCAGCAGAAGCGAGAAGAATGGTTCATAATAGAAGTAAATGTCGTTGATATGTGAAGGGGCATTTTTGTGGGCCTCCATCATGGGGTCAACCTTACATGTGCGAGATACCAAAGTGGGGGTCTGTCAAGGTTTTGTAAATATCTAAATTGGATTTTTTTTTTAGCTGCGACAGACTCACACTTAAAGACATGAGGGGTAGATGTGAGGGAGGGCTTTCTTTTCGGCTTGGCTCGTGTGCTTCAAAATAGCTATTCTGTCTCTGGTGTATATCGCGTGCGCAACCATAACCTGTGATCTGTCGGGATCCATGGGGAGAAAAGGAAAGAAAGGAAAAATAAATATATATATATATATATATATATATATATATATATATATATATATATATATATATATATATATATATATATATATATATATATATATATATATATATATATATATATATATATATATATATATATATATATATACTTATATATATATATATATATATATATATATATATATATATATGAACGCCTCGTGGGGCAGGAGGTTGAGTCGCCGCCTCTCATATGAGAGGACGCTGGTTTCAAATCCTCAACGATGAACTTTTATCTACCTGGGGTAAGAATTAAAACTCGACTGCGAACACGTTGATGTTTTGGTTTTGGGATAGCCGGCCTTGATTCCGATTTTCCTGTGAATTCCCCCGTATTTACCCATAGGGGATAAAGCACTTTAAAAAGGTATATATATATATATATATATATATATATATATATATATATATATACTATATATATATATATATATATATATATATATACTGATATATATTATGTGGATATTCTAATTTAAACTGGAAGCGCATTTTGCTTCAGATGCGATAAAATAATTTTTTAAAGGTTACCCTTGGAGAATTTATTAAATGCTGCAATTAAATGATTAATTTCTCTTTACTGAAGAATAAAAATAATATAAATAATAAAAAAATAAAATTTAAAAATAAAATATTATTTAGAAAAAATAAATAATAAAAATTGACAATGAATGGAAAAAAAGGAAAAAAAACATCTTGCTTCAGTCTCAACAAAATACAGCATATATATATATATATATATATATATATATATATATATATATATATATATATATATATATATATATATATATATATATATATATATATATATATATATATATATATATATATATATATATATATATATATATATATATATATATTAGTGTTTATATCTGCCATAAACCTGTTCATGGGTATGTACGATTAACCCAACATGGTTTAATACTTTCGAAAAATGAATTCCTGAATGGCAAGGACAAATTTTTCCTCAATTTTTCTTTACTATAAATAGTGCAAGTTTGGATGAGGGTTTATTCATTGAGACAATCTCATTTACAAAGGAAGCAAGCTCTAAAATTCAAGTTATAAAAATGAAATTCGTAAGTATAGCTAAACAATGATATGAACCTTGATGTAATAATGTCTTAAAAGTTTTATAATTATGATTTTTTTTAATTGGGAGGAACTTTTACGAAATGAACTTTAATAAATTATCATAATGGACGAAATGAACCTTTATCATTATAATCATTTTCATTGTCATTATTATCATTATTTTTGGAGGACTTTTTATCTGAGGGGGGAAGTGTCAGGGGTCGGGGGAAGGAATTGGATATTTGAATTTGAAATACAGACTGAA
>JABUQX010007755.1:15000-20000 GCA_015478945.1 Trachelipus rathkii | reverse complement strand
TCTTTATTATCCAAAGTTTACCTCACATAAGTGACAATGTCCTGTTCTTGCTTTTAAATAAGTGGCCAAGGAATTGAACCTCCTTGCATAATTATCCTGTTTGGCAGCCTAGATCTCCCGACACCACACCATGTTAATTTTTGGGGGGAGGGGATTCGTCAAAGATGTTGTGTACAATGCCCAGGTGACAAGACATTCTGATTTAAAAGCAAGAATTTTAGCTGCTATTCAACAAATTAATGTGATATGCTGGCGCGTACATGGCAGAATTCGTAATATCGACTGGATATTTTAAGAATCACTAATGGTGCACATTTTGAATGCTTGTTACATTGCCACAGATTACCACCACTCACGGGCTGGGCCCTTTTCAAGGAGGGGGCAGGAAATAAAATGCAGGAAAACCCACCCAAGCCAAAGCCTAACGCAAATCTCTTAGGTGAGCACAGACGTGGGTTTTAAAGAGAGGAAGATTAAATATAGTTGGAAAAACAGAAGATGCAAGGAGTTCCCAGAACAGAGGGCTGGAAGAAGAGCACCACAACGAACAGTTTAGGATTTTCAATCTTCAAGTAAAATTCATGCGAGAGCATGACACCCTTTGTATTACGAGGGCGACGAAATGGAGGTGGAATGCGAGCCGCCAACTCCCCTGAGCATCTACCGTTGTAGTACCTATAGAAAAGAGATAATGCGCCCACGTCACGTCACATAGATAGAGGGTCAAGAGAGTTTGAAAGTAGGGGACAGTTTATGGGTCTCTTAGCTTTAGACTCAACTCTATCCAATAGAAGGGTGGAGTCGAAGCTCCTACCCCGATGTGGGAACAGTACTCCAATAAGGAGCGAATAAGGCCCTATATAACTGGGAGCGTGCAGAAGAAAAAATTTCAACACCTAAACAGACTCCCAGACTTTTTTGAGGGCCAACCTTATCAACCGTTGTGATATAATGTTTCCAAGACAATTTTTTGTTTATGTTCAGACCAAGAGGTATCACCTCTTGGTCTATGTTATGAGAAAGTTGTAAATATAATATATATAGGCCCCCTATATTATAGATATATTATTATATATATATATTAATATATATTAGTATATTATATATATATACTATTATATATATATATATAATATATATTATATATATATATATATATATTGTATATTATATATAATATAAGTATATTTATTATAATATTATATATATATAGTATATATATATATATATAAAAAAATATATATATATATATATAGTATATATATATATATATATATATATATATATATATATATATATATATATAAATATATATATATTAGTTATATATATTATTATATATAAATTATATAATTTATTATATATATATATAGTATTATTAATATATATATTATATATATATATATTATATATATATATATATGTATATATATATATATATATATCTTTTGGATGGGTTTCAAAAGCGAGCCCTCAAGGTTGTTAAGCAAGTGTTTTCCCCCTAGTCCACGATGAGCTAAAGGGAAACTCAATTTTTAGAATACTCCTCTCAAAGAAAGGTTGTCATTAACCTTTACAAGCTTCCTCTCACACAAGGTCAAGGTCAAACAGGCTTTATGTGAGAGATTTTATCAGTAATCATTTAAAACTGCTAACACACTTGCAGTATGAAACTATAAACAAATGATTAATCTCTCCTCACCTATGAGTTTCGATCCTGAGCCCTCGAAGTTGTTAAGCAAGTGTTTTACACAAACCAGTGATTCCAAAGTGTCTATATAGACCCCCAGGGGTCTACAACAACCTGAAAGGGTCCAATAAAAGTTACAAAAAAAAAATGGGGCGGCTTCATGAGAAGTAAATGGATGTCACGATAGTGATCTATTAAGCTGATATATTATTAATTTTAAATTTAGATATATTTCATATTAGTAAATATATGTCAACTTGGGCTAAACCTTTTATTAATTTTAAAAACTTGCACAGAGATGAGTATTACAGTATATCATCGCTACACCACATTACGCGCAGTAGAAATTCTTGTCCATTCTTGCCTTAGAGCTTCGCGAAGACAGCGCAGTAAGACTTGTACTTGCATATGCTTGTCAATTCGTCAGTCAATTAAATACGAATGTGTACCAGACAAATACGTTCATTTATGTTCCTGAGTCTTGAAAAGGGAAAGTGTTAAGAAAAAAGATTTTTCAAAATTATAAACTCGGTAGTTTAGCACATACAAATTGTAAAGTGAATCAAGTTAAGTGAATCAAATGTTATTTGTTGAGGTGCAGAGAAAAAGTAATACATTACTTTTGTTAAACATTATTTTGTACTCGTAGGTTTAGCAAGATAATAAATTACGCTGATATTTACCGTTTTTTTGATGTTGCCATAAGCAGAGTTTTATTTGCCCATAAGCAGGGTTTTTATTTAAATTAGAAAATCTTTAAAACGTGAAGCAAGAGGGACAAAGAGATATTTACGATTAGTCATGTGTATACTTTGCAAGAATATAGTATAATACATATATTTATATATATATATTATATATATTTATAATATATATTATAATATATATAATATAATATATTATATATTATATATATATAGTATAATCAGTGGCGTAGCTAGACGTTTTCACATGTGTAGCAAATTATATATATATATATATATATATATATATATATATATATATTATATTATATATATATATATATATATATAGATAAATATATTATATATATATATAGTATATATTATATAGAGTATATATATATATATTTATTTATATATATATTATATTATTATTATATATAATATATATATATATATATTAATATATATATATATTAATATATATATATATATAATAATCATTATAATATATATAAAGTTGGCCTATGTGGTTAAGTGAGAACGTTTTTATTTGGGAACTCTTTTAAATTGTCGACTATTGGGAATGATTAAATTTATATATATATATTATATATATATATATATAGTCATATATATTTATATATACATATATATATATATATATATATATATATATAATTATATAATTAATAATATAATAATATGATATATATTATTATATATTTATATATAATTAATATATTATTAATTAAATATAATAGAAACGTTTAGAAGAAAATTTAAAAAAAAAACTATTTATGGCAGAGTACGATGAGCGAGAGAGGCTTGCCGCCCCTTTAATACATAGAAAGTATAGGATTTATTTTATTCCAGCTACGCCTATGTTATAATGCAAGTTAAACAGTGATAGAGGCAAAGCCATTAAAGATAGCTCATTTTTTGTTGTTTATATTTCTTTAAATTTTGTAGATTAATTTTCTTTGATTTCTTCTTATATTAAACATTTTTAAGATTTTTTTTTATTTGTTTTTCTTAATTATTAATTTTGTTCTTAAATAAGATAGCAATCGCTAACCCAGCTATCCTTAACTTACGCCACGAATATATATGATATATTATATATACTTATATATATATTATATTATATATATTATTAATTATATATATTATAAATTATATATATATATATAATAATATATTAATATATAATATATATATAATACGTTTTAGCAAAAAATCAATATCAGGTAAGCAGGGGGTCTACCCAAAACCGAAAAACATGGCAAGTGGTCTACGAGACAAAAAAAGTTTGGGGACCTCTGCACTAAACCATATTGAACTAAAAGGACGCACAACTTTAAAAGAATACTATCTTCCTAACGAAAGGCAATGATTCACCTTTGACAAGCTTCTTGACTCAAGGATCAAACAGGGCTTTAGTCAGAGAGAAGATGTTATCAATAATCACTTAACACTGCTAACACACTCGCAGTGTGAAAATATAAAAAAAGTATTCTTTCATGTAGGTTTCGAACCCGAGCTCTCGAAGTTATAAGCAAGTGTCTTACCACTAGACCAAGATAACTTAAAGGTAATCTCAATTTGGAAGAAAACTTTTTTCCCAAAGAAAGGTAATGATTAACATTTGACGAACTTATGCATTCACACAGGGGGCAGGGGTTAAACAGGGCTTTAGTTAGAGAAAGATTTGATCAATTATCATTTAAATCTGCTAACTCACTCGCAGGTTAAAGTATAAATCTCCACTAATCTCTCATGTGAGTTTCGAATCAAATCCCTTGAAGTTGTTAAGCAAGTGTTTTACCACTTGACCACAATGGGCTAAAAGGAATCTCACTTTTGGAAGAATACTTTCTTCGAAAAGAAAGGTATTGATTCACCTTTGACAAGCTTTCCTGCTCATACACGGTTCAAGGGTCAAGTAGGAATTTTATCAGAGAGAAGATGTTATTATTAATCATTTAAAACTACTAACACTCGCAGTTTCAAAATGTAAACAAATTATCAACCTCTACTGTGGACGTCTAGCCCAAGTTATCAAAATTATTATGCAAGTGTTTTCCCACCAGAACACGATGAGTTACAAGAAAGCTCAACTTTGGAAAAAATACATTGTTCACAAAGAAAGGTAGTGATTTACATTTAACAAGTTTCCCCCCTCACACACGGGTCAAGGGTCAAGGGTCAAACAGGGTTTTAGTCAGAGAGAAGTTATCAAAAATCATTTATAACTGTTTGCACCCTCGCAGTTTGAAAATAAAAATAATTATTAATCTCTCATGTGAGCTTCTTTCCCAACCTTCGAAGTTGTTGAGCAAGTTTTTTACCACTTGACCAGGATGAGCTAAAAGGAAACTCAAATTTAGTTAAATACTTTCTTAACAAAGAAAAGTAATGATTTACCTTTGACAAGCTTCTCTGCTCACATACAGGTCTAGTTTCAAACATGGCTTTAGTCAGAGAGAAGACTTTATCAATGATCATTTATAACTGGCAATACACTAGCAGTTTCAAAATATTAACAAATTATTAATCTCACTTGTGGGTTTCGAATTCGAGCCCTCGAAGTTGCTAAGCAAGTAGTTTACCACTTGACCATGATG
>JABUQX010007755.1:0-12500 GCA_015478945.1 Trachelipus rathkii | reverse complement strand
TAAACATTTTATTAATATCTCCTTTTGATTTCGAATCATGGCCCTAGAAGTTGCTAAGCAAGTGTTTTACCACTAGAGCCAAGATGGGCTAAAAGAAAACTCAACTTTGGAAGAATGCTTTCTTCCAAAAGAAAGATAATGTGATTCACCTTTGACAAGGCTCCTCTCTTACACACAAGTTAAGGGTCAATCTGGGCTTTAGTAAGATTGAAGATGTTATCTAGTCATTTAAAACTGCTAACACACTTGCTGCTTCAAAATATAAGCAAATTAGTAATATCTCCAACAATGGGTTTCGATCAAGGACGCTCTAAGTTGTTTGTTAAACAAGAGTTTTACCACTAGACCACGAAAAGTTAAAAGTTAGCTTAACTTTGGAAAAATACTTTCCACATAAAGAAGGTAGTAATTCACCTTTGACAAGCTTCCATTCTTACATATGGCTAAACTGTCAAACAGGGTAGCCAGAGGGAAGATATTACCAATAATCATATAAAAATGCAAACACACTCGCAGTTTGGAAATAAAAAAAATATTAATCTCTCCTGCTGATTTTGAACCTGGATCCTCAAAGTTGTTTAGCAAGTGTTTTCCCACTAAATCACATTGAGCTAAAAGGACGCTCAACTTTAAAAGAATACTATCTTCCTAAAGAAAGGCAATGGCTCACATTTTACAACTGCCCCATTTACAAACGAGTCAAGAAGGGTCAAACAGGGCTTTAGTCAGAGAGAAGATGTTATCAATAATCATTTAAAGCTGTTAACACACTCACAGTTTGAAAATATAAAAAAAATTGTTAATCTCCCATATGGGTTTCGAAACCAAACCGTGGATTGGCAGTGGGGGTCTAATTCCCTGGCACCTAGATCATCCGACATCACACCATGTAATTTTTTAATTTGGGGGATTTGTGTAATATTTTGCGTACAATTCCCAGGTAGCAGAATTTCAACAAATTAATGTGGAATTGCTGGTGTGCACTTGACTGAATTTGGAATATCGATTGGATATTTTAAGAATCAATAATAGTTCACATTTTGAATGATTATAACATTGTCACCTATGTGATACAAAGAGAATAAGAAAATCAATCGTAAACTAAAATTCGATCAATCAAAGTAACATTCAATCAATGTAAATAGCAAATATATTTGATTTGCCATGATATTATTTCGAAAAAAACGTAAATAAATTGATAATTATAACTTTGAAATTAAATTTTAATCTTTAAATGAGGCTCATGAATTTAAATTAAATAACTGTAAAGAAATGGAACTACTTCATATCGCGTACGAATTACTGATTTGCGACCCAACAATTGAATTTATATACAAGGCCTCCAAAACGCAGGTTTTCATTTAATTTGTATCAAAAATGGATGCCATGATTCGTCTTTATATACAAGTGTGATATACAAGTGTGTATTGTTGCGCCGTATCTGCCATCTTTCTTCCATGTAAATTAGTTAATCTTGTATATTCTGGTGTAAATGTCTTTATAAAAATAGTGAAAATAGACTATTACCACATATTCAACTGTTTCAGACGTGTTAACTGTGTTTCATACAGTATAATAAATAAAAAATATATATATTTTTGGAAAAAATAGGCCTTATAATGGCAATATACTCGCATACTTTGTGTTTCATTATTTCTGCACCAAAATATTTTTACGGATTTGTTTATCTCGCCCAAGTTTATTCATTATGTAGTTGTTTTACAATGTTGTGTCATTAGAACAATAAAAATAAACAGACAGTAAGAAGCCACTTGGGCCTATCAAGATTGTCTCATGTCAAGCTAATAGAATCAATCACCAAACATGCTCATGCAAATCCACAAAGCACCCTAGGGCTTGTCAATAACTTACATAGTATACATGCCATAATTTTAAAAGCATTTAGTTTGTTTTCCCTTACTTCAAGTCTATAGGGTTAATATCATTTTCCACAAATAATTTTTTGTGGCAATGACCAAGAAAATTCTGCAATTAGTAACAGCTTACAGCCATACCTAACTTAATATCTCTTGGTCAGTAAAACTTAGGGTATATATATATATATATATATATTATATATATATATATATATATATATATATATATATATATATTATATATATATATATATATATATTTATAATAATAATATTAGAATATATATATATATAATATATATATATATATATATATATATATAATTATATATATATAATATATATATATATATATATATATGGAAAGAATGTATTTCTTACGCAAAATTCTTCAATTCCATTTCATATTCTCAAAAACTACAATAGCTACAGGGAAAAGGAAACATTGCTGGAATGCTGGTCCAATTTTAGTGACGAAAAGTAAAAAAAAAAAAAAAAAAAAAAAAAAAAAAAAAAAAAAAAAAAAGCTAAAACTTACAATAGCGAAAGCCGAAAAGGAATACATTTTTGGAATCCTGGTAAATTTTAGATAGAAAATGTAAAAAAAAAAAAATAAAAAAAAAAAATATGTTAATAATTTATAGTAATAATGATTAGAGAGCCTATTTAGAGACCTTTTATTGGTACTCGTTAAATAAATAGACTTTCTATTAAATTTGCCTTTTTTTTTACTAAAGAATGTACCCCAAGGGTATACCGCCCCCAAGATGGCAGAGTCGGGGTCTCTCGGCCTTATCGGGGAACTACGGGTAGGACTAATTCCCCCCCTCGGGGAGAGCGTCTCCGGAACCCCCGCTCTGGTATTTGGGTGTCGCGGGGTTCCTCCACCCTCCCCTACGGGTATGGAAAAACGTCCCCCTACATTGCCGTGTAATACCTTTACAAATAATATAATATAATTATAATATATAATATATATATATATATATATATATATATATATATAATAATAATATATATTATATATATATATTAGTATAATATATATATATATATATATATATATATATATATATAATATAAAATAATTTCCGAAAGGAGGTGTAGAATATGTAATATTTTTATATATAATAATATAACGTATATATAATATTAATATATAATATATCATTTATATATATATATATATATATATATAGTTAAATATATGTCCCTGCTCCCTAAAAATAAAAAGCCATATTATTTTATTCTTATTTTATTTTTTTACAATTTTTCCTAATAAAATTACAACATCCAAAAATGTATTCCTTTGTGCTGCTATGTAGTTTTTAATTTTTTTTTTTTTTTTTTTTTTTTTTTTTTTTTTTTTTTTTTTTTTTTTTTTTTTTTTTTTTTACATTTTCCGCATTAAAATTGGACTAACTTTCTAGCAATGTATTCCTTTTCACCTGTAGCTATTGTAGTTTTGAGATATTCTGATTGAAAAAATAATATGTTTGCTGATTAATGAAATAACATATAAGCCTACTAATAATAATATATATATATGTTTTTTTTATACTTCATTAACAGTTATTTAGAGTCTATGCTGTGATTTTTATAAAACAGCCAGGTAAGGTGACTGACCTAAACTTTACAATTACCATTTTTTTTGGTAATTATTTACAATAAGTGCCTCTAAACAGATTTTAATGAAAATCACAGCATAGACTCTAGAAAAATAGTAATGAAAAATGAAAGAAAAATTATTTGTCGGTCTCTTTAGGAAAAAAAGTTACAGCCTCTCAAAGTTTGGCATTTTCCCATAAGGTTTTCTTATAAAAAATGAACGGGCTTCAAGATCGGTTTAGGACCATCCTAATTCAGGTTACAATAAGGTTTAAGTATACATAGAATACTTAACAAAACATATCATAACCTGAACTTGTAGGGTCCTGAACCGAGACCTAACCTGGATGGATCTAGGTTAGGTCTAGGTATACGGCATCGTCGATCCATCCAGGTTAGGTCTCGGTTTAGGACCCTACTAGTTCAGGTTATGATATGTTTTGTTAAGTATTCTGTGTATACTTAACAAATCTTATTGTAACCCGAACTAGGATAGTCCTAAACCGATCTCGAGGCCCGTTCAGTTTTTTAATAAGAAAACCCTATGAAAAAATGCCAAACTTTGAGAGGCTGTAACTTTTTTTCCTAAAGAGACCGACAAATAATTTTTCTTTCATTCTTCATTACTATTTTTCTAGAGTCTATGCTGTGATTTTCATAAAAATCTGGGTAATTATGTACAATTACTCCCTTATAACAGATATATATATATATATATTATATATATATATAGATTTATATAAATTATATATATATATCTATATAAAATATATTATATATATAAATATATATATTATATTATATATAATTATATTATATATATATTATATATATATATATATATATATATATGGTCCAGCATCCCGAAGAGTTCAGGCATGTAACTAGAAAACTATAACATCTACAGGAAATAAATAACATTTTTTATTTCAGCAAGTAATTTCATCGAGGAAACTTAAAAAAAAATTATTTTATTCTAATATTTAATTATAATTCTTAAATATTAGTAATATCTTAGACCTGAAATAGTGCACGCTCTGATTGACCTTGAAACCTGCATTAGTCTCGAGAGCAAAAGTTGCCAAATACCGTTTTTTTTACGCTTTTGAGAAAATATTATTTTTTCTTTTTATATCCTTTTTATGGGGTTCGAGCCGAGCGCGGGACGTCCCCCGGTAGCCGAGAAACCCCGACTCTATCCATCGTTCTTGTTTACCCGTGGGTATTCGTCCATTTAAAAAAAAATTTCAACATTTGGCACCTTTGCGTCCTCAGTCGGAGTAAGCGGCATCTTCAAATTGTCAAAAAAACTGTAATATTTTCAACATTTTTAACAATTTTAATTTTTTAAAAAGCGTTATTTTTTTGTTTTTTTTTAATTTTCGCGGTAAAAATGTCTCCTGATTAATAAAATGATATTTATTTTCGTGTAAGTGTTATAGTTTTCTAGTTACATGCCTGAACTTTTCGGGATGCTGACCTATATATATATATATATATATATATAATATTATATATATATATATATATATATAATATATATAATATATATATATATATTATATAATATATATAATATATATATATATATATACATATATATATATATAATATATATATATATATATATATATATATATATATATATTATATATATAATATATATATATATATATATATATATATATATATATATATATATATTTTAAATAAAAGTTCACACCTCACGGGCATAGCCCTATTCAAGGAGGGGAACTTCTCTAGGTAATTTCTACCTAGGATCCGAACTAGGATTCGAACCCTCGACCTTGCCATGCGACTCCGTCGCTATATATATATATATATATATATATATATACTATATATATATATATATATGCAGATTTATAATATATATATATATATATTTATATATATATATATATTTAAATTATATATAATATATAATATAATATAGTGGTGACTCCAGGGCAGGGCAAACCAGGCCAATCGCCCTGGCCCCGCACCTTATAAGGGCCTCGCGCGCATGCAGAGGCTAACAGATTCATCGCCAAGGTAATTGTTACCCAGAGGGTTGTCACCCCCAATTATAATGAAAATCACAGGATATAGCTACTCTAAAAAAATAAAATAATGAATAGTGAAAACGAAAATTGTCGCTCTCGTTAGGAAAAAAAACTACAGCCTCTCAAAGTTGTTAAAAATCCCCTAGGATTTTCTAAAAAAAAAAAAAAAAAAAAATTTAAAATCACAGGATATACTTTAAAAAAATAAAAATAAAAAAAAATGAAAATAAAAAACAGCAGTTTCTTTTAGGAAAAAAAAAAGTTATTAGCCTCTCAAAGTTTAAAAGTTTCCCATAGACTTCTTATAAAAAAAATTAGTGGACCCTCATGCTCGTATTAGGGCCATCCTAGTTCAGTTTATTGAAAAGATTTGTTAATTCTACATAATTTCTCTGTGTATAACCTAACAAAACTAATCACAACCTGACGGCCAGTTGGCCACATGTTTATGCTTGCCAAACATTCCCAAAATATCTTTTAAAGAAGTTAATATATACAAATTAATTATTTAATACTAGGGAGTACTCACCAAAAATTTGAGGCCCTTCGCTCTTGTAGTGGCTGTGCAGGAGGGTCAAAAGGGGGGTGGCCAAAGTTACCCCAGCAATGGGGTAACTTTGGCCACCCCATGCCAAAGTTGCCCCATTGTATGCAAAAGTTGTATTGTAGTACTAATATTCCTTATATTGCCTTAGTTTTATTGTAGTAATAATATTTCTTAATTATATTTAAAATTTCAGGTTGTTTTGGGGTATTTTCTTAAAATTAATTGCACAGCATTTGCCTTTATAAAATCAAAAAATTAAAAATTCCTTTTTTGGAACAAAAACTTTAAAAAAACTTAACTACTTTAGGCAGACACCTTTAGGGGGTCTGAAAACACATACTGTCCTCTTGGATTTATGTAATGGGGATTATTATTTACAATTTCAATGATGTCGGATGGCGAAATCACAGACTTGTCCTCAGCATTTAGTGCCTGACCATTTTAAATACAGCTTTAAATTTTAATTTTATCTTCTAATCTTTTATTTTATTTAAATTTTGTAAAAAAAAAAAAAAAAAATGAATAAAAAATGAAAAAAAATGAAAAAAAAAATTAAAGAAAAAAATACATAAATATAAACATATTATTATATTAAAAAAATAAAACCCCTATAGTATTTAATTTAAGAGCATTTAGAGCGACCTCACAACTTGCCAAAGTTTCCCCATAACCATAAAATGGGGGCGGCCAAAGTTACCCCTCCCATTTCAAATGTTAATAACCTTTAACATATTGCAAATTTTAAAAATTTGAACATTGTTTATTATTCCTGAGCTCTTTCAGAACATGTTTGTAGATATAAAAAAAATTGTGTGATTTAAACTTTGAGAGATAATTCATAAAAACCAAAGGAAGGTGAAAAATCAGATTTTGCAAAATTTTTTGGAAAAATGTTTGTAACTCTGAACATTGTTAATATAACTTTATAAAAAGTGTACAACAGTTTATATAGTTATTAAGGAACAAATGTGTCTGAGGGCATATTTTACAAAAATAAATATTTAAAAAAATATAGCTAAAAATTTGAGCAGGGGTGAAAAATGGCCAAAGTTGACCCGTATGACAAAGTTACTTTGGCCAGTTGGCCACATGTTTATGCTTGCCAAACATTCCAAAAATATCTTTTAAAGAAGTTAATATATACAAATTAATTATCTAATACTAGGGAGTACTCACCAAAAATTTGAGGCCCTTCGCTCTTGTAGTGGCT
Organism: Trachelipus rathkii; assembly: GCA_015478945.1. NCBI lineage: Eukaryota > Metazoa > Arthropoda > Malacostraca > Isopoda > Trachelipodidae > Trachelipus > Trachelipus rathkii. The sequence goes on along the minus strand of JABUQX010007755.1, from coordinate 5,192 downwards.
GTGCAGGAGGGTCAAAAGGGGGTGGCCAAAGTTACCCCAGCAATGGGGTAATTTTGGCCGCCCCATGCCAAAGTTACCCCATTGTATGCAAAAGTTGTATTGCAGTACTAATATTCCTTATATTGCCTTAGTTTTATTGTAGTAATAATATTTTTTAATTATATTTAAAATTTCAGGTTGTTTTGGGGTATTTTCTTAAAATTAATTGCACGATATTTGCCTTTATAAAATCAAAAAATTAAAAATTCATTTTTTGGAACAAAAACTTTAAAAAAACTTAACTACATTAGGCAGACACCTTTAGGGGGTCTGAAAACACATACTGCCCTCTTGGATTTATGTAATGGGGATTGCTATTTACAATTTCAGTGATATCGGATGGCGAAATCACAGACTTGTCTTCAGCATTTAGTGCCTGACCATTTTAAATACGGCTTTAAATTTTAATTTTATCTTTTAATCTTTTATGTTATTTAAATTTTGTGAAAAAAAAAAAAAACTGAATAAAAATGAAAAAAAAAATATAAAAAAATGAAAAAATGAAAAAAATTAATGGAAAAAAAATGAAAAAAAAAATTAAAGAAAAAAAAATATAAATATAAACATATTATTATATTAAATAAATAAAACCCCTATATTATTTAATTTAAGGGCATTTAGAGCGACCTCAACTGGCAAAAGTTGCCCCATAACCATAAAATGGGGGTGGCCAAAGTTACCCCTCCCATTTCAAGTTAATAAATTTAACCATGTGCAAATTTTTAAAAATTTAAACAATGATTATTATTCCTGAGCTCTTTCTGAACATGTTTGTAGATATAAAAAAAAAAATCTTACTTGTCAATGAAACTTTGAGAGATAATTCATAAAAACCACAGGAAGGTGAAAAATCAGATTTTGCAAAATTTTTTGGAAAAATGTTTGTAACTCTGTTAATTGTTAATATAACTTTATAAAAAGTGTACCAACAGTTTATATAGTTATTAAGGAACAAATGTGTCAGAGAGCATATTTTACGAAAAATAAATATTTACAAAAATATAGCTAAAAATTTGAGCAGGGGTGAAAAATGGCCAAAGTTGACCCGTATGACAAAGTTACTTTGGCCAGTTGGCCACATGTTTATGCTTGCCAAACATTCCAAAAACATAAAAAAAAAAAATCTTCAAAAAATTACCCATTTCCCCCCATTTTACGGTATATATATAATGTACAGATTTTAATACTTTATATACTTGTGTATGTTTTCTATGAAAAACTGCCTAGGACCACGCAAAAGCCAGTCTGCCATTGCGCCCAGACCCTGCAAAGCCTAGAGCTGCCACTATATATATATATTATATTATATATATATAAATATATATATATATATATATATATATAATATAATATATATATATATATGAGTATATTAAGCTGGGTTGAATTTTGGTGGGATAACCAAACATGGTCAAATGGTGCTCCTTGGCTTCCCTGTAGTGGGACAAAAAATCATTTTGATTTCTCAATGTGCTAGGGGGCCCAACTTTATTTTTAAAAGGGTTTTACATCGGTTTTTACTATTTTAAGTTATGGAATTTTATTTGCTTTTGCTTTTCAATAATTTGGTTTTTCTACGTCCTTGAGAGCTTTTCTGTTCTCGATTCATATCCAGACTATTCGACGTTTGAGATAAGTCTATGGGTGCAGTGTTTATTACTATTATTGCAAGACGTATCATGGCATGTGCAACAAGGCATAAAGACAGGCAAGCAATATTCGGTTATCCACAACCACTTGTCGAAAATCAGCTACCACTGGCTGATGATGTTTTTAGAGCCTACAAGTTCCATCAAGTAGTCAACAAAGATGCCAGTGTTACTCATCTAGCAAAGTTAGTGGCAACAGAAGTTAAAGGCATATACAATAAAGCAGGCATTCCAACAATAGAATTTGAAAGTGTTATAGTGAAAGTGAAGAGACTAATAGTGAATGTCAATGATTTGATGAAATATTCAAGAAATAAACAATCTTCTCTAACATATCAAGATAAAATAAATTCATTTTCTCGTCTCTTCGACATTAGCGCGTGCAAGTGTGTTCATAATGATATAGTTGAACGTAATCAATGTCAATGTCCCAATGAAAAGAAAATCCCTGTATTGGAATGGCAATTTTGGCTTGATCAAAACACTTCAAGACGCATGATAATAGGAAAGGTGGGCAATGAAAACACAGAGAAAAACATGAACTACAGGGAAAGGGAAAAGGAATTGCTAGCCCTACAAATGAAAGATGAGACACAAAGATACGCAAAAATGTGTAAGTTCAGTTGAATTATCAGGCAGTGAAAGTGATGTGCTAGAAGAATCATTTTCCTTAGAATCAGTAGAATCAGAAGAAATGGAAGAATGTCACCCTCAAAATAGAAACCAGTATCCTGAGTTGTGTAAAGCATTAGAGAGGAAAAATGTGAGCAATAGAGATGCATGTCTCATAGTTAATGCTGCCTTCAAGGACCTCGGACTTCTGTCACCAAAAAACGTTGTTGATCCAAGTAAGTTATATCTCCAAAGAAAATTGAAGAGACAAACAGTCAGAGGAGCATTTTGCTGCAAACACAAAGTATGGTTGCATTGGGTTCGATGGAAAAATAAGATAACACTGTCGAACTGGAGGTAGTGCGGAGAAAAGTTAGAGAAGAAACATGTACGTCTAGTGTCCATCCAGATGCTTACATCGATTCACGTTAGTCCTACTCAGGAAGATCTCGGAGATGTATTTAATGAAATCTGGGGTATTGATTGAACGAACAAAATCTACAAGACTTTAAGGGAGCAGTATTTTGCGATGAACTCTGTGAATACGGGTAACAAGAATGGAATAATCACACTGTTGGAGTTACATTTTAAAAGACCACTTCAATGGCTCATATGCATGTTGCATTTTAATGAACTGCCACTCAGGAAGTTATTTAGTGTTGTTGATGGGAAGACAACTGGCCCATCTCACATGAAGGACCTATAACCAAACTGCTCTCATTTGATCCTCAGACCAAACCCATCATTAATTTTCAACCAATTTCAGGCTCTGTAGTTGATGTTCCTGAAACAGTTACGAAAGATCTAAGTTCTGACCAGCTGTATTTACTAAAAATCTGTTTATTAATTCAGCAAGGGGTACAAAATGCAGATCATAATAATATGCGGTATTTGAAAACTGCACAGCCGGTGCCTTAAGCCATGCAAGGTGGCTAACTAAAGCTAACAGACTGCTTCGATTGTTACGTTTCAACAGAATCCGCATCTGATAATCTGAGGCGTTTGGTACGATTCGTAATGAACTTCTATGCCCCCATGATGGTTTCTATATCCGCTCCCATGCCCTTCTGTCAAGATGGTGCAAAGAATTTTCACTTAATGTATCACAGTATCAAAACTTTCTTCCTGAGGATCAGAAGCATCATTTCTCCAGTGCTCTCGCTAAACCAAACTCCTATTTTGTCACCAGAAAACTTGTTGTAGCCTGGTGTTGCAGTATGAAACGGGAAACAATAAGAAAGATTTGATGTCAACAAATTTCTTCAAGCAAAGAAAGAAAATTTCCCTCCACCAATGTCAAGTTCGCTGCTTTGATAAAAGGCAGCTAAAACGTCAATCTCAACGCCACTTCCTACATGAAACTGATAGACTGGGGGAGTACTCCTATCACCCCCCCCCACCTCTTCTTGATGATATTAGTGATGATATTTTGGTTAGTAATCAACAAATTCTCCTACCAAAATATCCGTGTCATTCGGTCGATGTTGAAAGAAATGTCAAAGATGTTTCCGCTGTTTCTAGTAGGGTCGTTGGTCATACTTCTCGACAAGGTGCAATACTAACAAACCAAACATTCTCGAATCGAAATACCTTCAATACAGACAAAATCTGATTTTCTATGAGATTTTGTACTATGCAGGTTGTTTAGCATGTAAAAATGTAAGGATATTTAAGCTATACTGTATATCTGGCTATATATATATTTTTGTTTTTAAATAAAAAGATTCAAGGTAAAGTTGGGGTATGAAAACAAATCTTGAAGAACTTACTTTTAACACATTTCAGTTTGTATCTGAAGTGAGCACCAAAATAAAGTTGTTTCAAATCTGCACTACAACTTTTGTATGTTTTCAACCCAGCTTAATATATATATAATATATAATATTATATATATAATATATATATATAGATATATATATAATATAATATATATATATTATAATATATATATATATAAAAAACAAAACAAAAAAATTTAACTTTTTTTTCTCTCCTCATACACTTGACATATAGAAATGCTATGGTATACATGTTATTGAGGTTGGTATTAGTGAAGGTATGGAATTGGTATTAAAAAAATTTTTTATTTCTATTTTTTTAAAATCCAAAAAAAAAAAAATTTTTTTACCCCATTTGAAGATATAAAATGGGGGTAAAAAAACAAAACATGGGGTAAAAAAATATACTTTCTAAGCTACTTTCAATGCTTCTAGCTGTTTTCCTGGTTTTTCTGAGTGCTCATGTACTTTCCTGAGTGTTTTTCACCCATACCCCCTTTGTTCTAGTTCTATGTACTTTCATGAGCATTTTTCTCCCTACCCCCCTTTGTTCTAGCCTCGTCATCATTCAGCTACTTTCCAACTTTTATGCACTTTAATAATAACACATCCAGGTTAAATAAAAAAAAATGTTTTTTTTTTTTACCCATTTATTGTTATTTGCTTTGGTAAAAAAAATTTTTTTTTTTTCAAGGACAGTCCAAATAATTTTCAAAAAAAGTTTTTAGTTTTGCCCAAGTTCTCACAAATGTAGTAACACCAAATAAAAAAATAAAAAAAATTAATACATTTGAAATGTGCAAAAGTGTAAAAACTGTAAAAAAGTTTTGTAGCCATTTTTTAACTGGGGTTCGACATTTGGTTATCGCTGATTACTGTCAATTTAGAGCAGCCCATTTTCTTTTTGGGCATTTTTTATAGATAATAAAAACGGCTACCAGGAATTAGCCCATAAAAGTTCAAAAAAATATTTTCAGAAATGGGGGGTAGGGTTTTGTTTTTTTGTTTGTAACCCACCAAACCTCAAACTTTTTTTTACCCCGTCTGACTATATATATTTATATATATATATATATATATATATATATAATAATAATATATATATATCTCTCTC
>JABUQX010007754.1:0-52500 GCA_015478945.1 Trachelipus rathkii | reverse complement strand
AGATCGAGTATCATCGATATAATACATCAATATCGAATCAACGATATATCGATATATTAATAATTTTTATAATTTCATGGAATAAATTTTTGAAATTTAATTTTATATTTATTAATTTTACTCTTTTTATTATTATTATTGTTTCTATTATTTTTGTTATTATTATTTTATTAAATTCTCTAATTTTAATATATATATATATATATATATATATATATATATATATATATATATATATATATATATATATATATATATATATATATATATATATATATATATATATATAGTTGTCACCACCACTCACGGGCAGAGCCCTATTCAAGGAGGGGGTGTTTCACACCTCAGACATTCATCAACTAAAGCAAACTAAGCAGATGAGCACAGACGCAGGCTTTAAAGTGAGAGAGATTAAATTCAGCAGGAAACAGAAGATGGAAGAGAATTCCACAGAACAGAGGTGGCAGGAAAGAAGGAAGCACCGCAGCGGAACTAGCCGTAGGGTCAAGCAGGGCACCGCACAAGGTGAAAAATACTCAGCAACCGGGGGATCGTATTTTATTGATAAGGTAAACTGCATCAGCCGCTGTGGTACCTATAGAAAAGAGAAGGCACCAACTGGGATTGAACCTGGGCCCTAGCAGATGAACGTGTATGTGCTTGACCACTACGCCACGATGGGCTAAAAGAAGAACGCGATAAATCTTCCTGTGGTGAATATAAGCACCCACCTACAGGACATGCCACGCTCTTCCCGTCCACGCTCTTGCGCAGGGTCAAGCAGAGCACCGCACAAGGTTAAAAAACACTCAGCAGATCGGGATATCATATTTTATTGATTAGGTAAACTGCTCCACCTTCTACTCCACTTCGCAGTGTTAATAAGTATTGATAAAAATAAAATATTCTATATATATATATATATATATATATATATATATATATATATATAATATATATATATAATATATATATATAATATATATATATATAATATATATATAATATATATATATATATATATATATATATATATATATATATATATATTATCTCGTCTCCATGTAAAAGGCCTAAAAAGGCTCTACCAAACCTCTCATATATAAATTTAATTAATCTCCCAAGTTTTTTTTTTTTTGTTAAATTCTGTTTATGACCCACTAAGTAATATATATTTTGGCGGGTGATGTAGGATGGAATAAAATTCTTCTTGTAAAAATATGTTCTATTCTGACTCCAAAATGAGAGGCAATACGATCCCTAAAACTTTAGGATAAATGTAAGAATCACTTTTAGTTAATAACAGAAATAATGTTGCAGCAGTTAGAGACGCTCTTGATACGTTGAGTTCAAAAAGCGGTAGAGCGAACGAAGTATTAGTCACGGCTTTTGCAAAAATCGATGTTGCCAGATAAACAAAAAACTACATTCAGATGTTTAAACTGCACTAACATTATATTGTGTTTTTAATATAAATTTACCAAATTACATATATGTTAATACAGTATTAGGTTATTAAAAATGATTTTAAGACCGACTTCAGAACCCCCCTCCAGAGGTTGGGGCAGCAGATTCTTTAATCTAGGTAACGACTCGGCCAACGAATCTGTCTGCCACTCCTCGAACTACGTTGAGTAGAAGGAGGTATTGAAGCAGAACGGAGAGAGGGCCCGGAAGGTCGAGCTGTAGGTACATTCGGTGCAGGTGTGGCTATATCGCGTGTACTAGCACGAGTACTCGGACGAGGTTGTGGAGCTGAAGTTACCTCATCTGGTGTGCTAGACGGTTGAGCTAAAGCTGGATCAGGAGATAATGGTACTAAGGGAGGTGGCGGTGAGATAGTAGGAAGAGAAGGGGGAGGTGAAACAGGAATGTTGTAGGTAGGAGTCGTGCTGAAAGGGACTGAAACTGATCTTGGGAACAATTCCGAATCCGGAGTATCAGGAGGATTGGACTCGAAGAACGCTGGCTTAAGACGGTCGATTGATACGACCTCTGTGCGTGTGGGACGTTGAATGGTAAAAAACTTCTCCTTCCGAAGTAACACAGGAAAAGGTCCATCGTACTTCGGTTGGAAAGCAGTGCGGTGCGAGTCATGCCTTACAAAGACATGTGTGCATGTAGAGAGGTCCTTAGGGACGAAAGAATGCACTTTGTGGTGACGAGTAGGAGTCGGTCTCCACGACGAAGCACAGCGCCTTAAGCGGGTTAGATAAGATAATGGGTCAGCAGTAGGAGACGGAGAAGATTGCGAAAAGAACTCTCCGGGAAGCCGAAGAGTGGAACCGTAGACAAGTTCTGCCGCAGAACATTGCAGATCCTCTTTGATGGCAGTGCGAATACCTAGCATTACCAACGGAAGAGCGTCTGTCCAATGTTCCGGTTGTGGATGAGCAGCCAAGGAAGCCTTAAGCTGACGATGGAATCGTTCTACAATTCCGTTTGCTTTTGGATTAAAGCAAGTGGTATGAATCTTTTCAGAACCAAGGAGGCGCATCAAATCTCTCCAAAGATAAGATTCGAAGACACGTCCTTGATCTGTAGTGACAGAGAGAGGTATGCCGAAACGAGAAACCCAATGCGTCATAAAAGCTGTCGCAATGGATTCCGAAGAAGCAACAGAAAGAGGAATGGCTTCGGTCCATCGAGTGAACCGGTCGATACAAGTAAGAAGGTAGCGTTTGCCATTAGAAGGAGGAAGAGGTCCTACAATATCTATGTGAACCTTTTCAAACCTGTCACCTGGTGGTAAGAAGGAGCCAAGAGGGCTTTTAGTGTGCCTCTGGACTTTAGACCGTTGACAGGAAAGACAATTGCGTGTCCACTTCGTCACCTCGGCATTGACGCCGGGCCACACAAAGCGTGCTGAAATCAGCTTTCGCGAAGCCTCGATGCCGGGGTGAGAAAGGGAATGGAGATTGAGGAAGATGTCTTTCCTGTATGAAGAAGGAACGTATGGACGAGGAGTAGAGGTTGACGTATCACATAACAACTTCCTCTTGATACCTGGGAGTGTTATCCACTCTAGCCGTAAAGAAGAAGTTAATGTGGGGTCGATGATTTCGTCCTCTTGGAGCTGTGCCATAGCTTCAAAATCTATGATTGGAATAGGAGAAATAGAGTCGATCTGGATGCGCGAAAGGGCATCGGCAGTGGTGTTATCTACCCCAGAGATATGCCGAACGTCAGTGGTGAATTGGGAGACGTATTCCAGGTGGCGTGCTTCTCTGGGAGAATGTCGTTCGTGACGGGAAATCATCGCGAACGTAAGAGGTTTGTGATCGGTTAAGATGTGAAAATCTCGACCTTCTATGAAGTACCTGAAGTGACGAGTAGTTAGGTACATTGCCAGCAACTCCCTACCGAAAGCACTATACCGAGTTTCGGCAGGTTGAAGCTTGCGAGAGAAAAAGGCTAAAGGAGACCAAACGTTATTCAAATACTGCTGCAAGACACCACCGACAGCAAAGTCGGAAGCGTCAACTTGAATACGCGTTGGTGCAGAGTCCTGAGGATGGACAAGAAGTGTTGCAGCAGCTAGAGCTTCCTTTGAAGCGTCAAAAGCTTTTCTTGCCTCATCCGTCCAATCAAGAATGATGGCTGAACCCCTCTTCTTTTGTGTAATAAGGGCTGTAAGTGGACGAAGAAGTTCGGAAGCTGAACGAAGGAAACGGTGGTAAAAGTTTACCATTCCTAAGTATTGACGAAGTTGCTTCTGTGTTTGAGGAAGAGGGAATGCACGAATGGCATCAACACGATCGGAGAGTGGTTTAACACCTTCAGGAGAAACAGTATGGCCCAGGAAAGTGAGAGATGATGTACCAAATACACACTTCGCGAGATTAAGTCGCATTCCAGCATCGTTTAATCGTGCGAAAACAGCACGCAAATGATCCTGATGCTCCTCAGGAGTTGCACTTGCTACAAGAAGGTCGTCGAGATAAGCCCAGGCGAAAGGTAAGCCACGCAGTATAGTATCAATAAACCTCTGAAAAGTTTGAGCTGCACATCTCAGACCGAAGGGCATTCTAGTATACTCAAATAATCCAAAAGGAGTAATAACAGCGGTTTTTTTTAATGTCATCAGCAGCTACAGGAATCTGATGATATGCCCTGACCATATCCAATTTTGAAAAGATGGTTGCGCCATCCAGACGAGAGTTAAAGGACTGAATATGCGGAACCGGGTAGCGGTCAGGTGTTGTCGAGGCATTCAGAGCCCTAAAGTCTCCACACGGTCTCCAATCACCCGAAGGTTTTGGCACCATGTGAAGAGGTGAAGCCCAAGCACTCTTAGAGGGGCGGACAATACCTAGTTCTAACATATGCTCGAACTCGGCTTGAGCCGCCTTGAGTTTGTCTGGGGGGAGACGTCTAGCACGAGCGAAAGTTGGAGGACCAGACGTCTCGATATGGTGCTGTACATCATGTTGGACAGGTAAAGAAGAAGAACAAGGATTTAAAAGATCCGGAAAATCCTTCTGTAACATAGTAACAAAGGGAGAAGCGTCTGAAGAAGAAGAACATGGGGCAATAGTAGAAATGCCTCCAAAAACAGAAGAGATCAGAGCACCCTTTGAGGACAACGTAGTGGTACCGTCTACCAAACGTTGATTGCGAATGTCCACCATGAGATTGAAATGGGACAAGAAGTCTGCCCCAATAATAGGTTGTGTAACTTTTGCCACAAGAAAAACCCATTTAAAACTCCGTCGAAGCGAGAGTTCCAAAGAGCAAAGTCGTTCACCATATACTGGAATAGTTGAACCATTCGCAGCATACAGCGTATGAGTAGAAAGAGGTACTGCAGAGCGCTGAGACGGATCCGGAGGGACCAAAGACAAAGATGCGCCAGTATCAATCAGAAAGTTTTGCTTTGTGATGCGATCGTAAATACGAAGTACAGTAGGAAGCGAAGTGTCAGGGCCACAAGGGGCAGTCGCTTCTGCTATCCCTTGGCCTATTTGTTTTCCGAAAAAGTGCACGGAGAAGCACATTTCTTCGCTCTTGCACCGAAGAAATTATGATAGTAACAATATCCGTGAGGATAGGTATTGTCACTAGAAGCAGAAGGAGAACGACCACGAGTGGGAGTCCTACTACGAGAAGAAGAACGAGAACGAAATGAGAGCTGCCTTAGAGTAGAAGTGACAGAAAGCAACTCGGTTTTGATCTCTGCAAGACCGATTTCCAGAGCAGAAACACGAGCATCTAGAGCAGAAGATGTCGTGTGAGAGCAAGTTCCGTGAGAAAGATGAGGAGAACAAGCTTGAGAAGAGTGAGAAACCGGAGAGGAAGAGGAATGTGAAGGATGAGAAGTAAGAGAAGACAGTGGTGAAGGAGCTTGTGGGGGTGGCGGGGGTGGTGGAAGAGTAGAAGTTGCAGCAACTAAATGCGTTGCAGAAGCATGTGTGCGGAGCATGCGGTCTGCTTTTTCAGCAACCACGCTCAAAGAAAGGGCTGGATCGAGAGAGGCGAGTATATCTTGGGCATACAAGGGCATCTTTTGAAGAAAAAGATGCCTTAATATGGCCTCCTCTCTGGCGGAAGGAGTACTTCCTAGCAACGAAAGCATGTTAACTAACAGTTCAGAAGGACGCAAATCGCCAAGCTGAGTATCTTTCAACAATCGTTCATATTTTACCTCCTGGGAAGGGGCTAATCGCGTGATTAGTAATTCTTTAAGAGCCGTGTAAGGGGTTGTTGATACGCCTAAAGTTGGCAGGGAATCGCGAATGCGTACTAAAGTAGCTTGAGGAAGGGAATTTAATACCCTTGAATATTTATTTCTCTCCTCTTCATCCGGACGAAAGACATTCTCAGCCAATGACAACCACAATTCTGGGTCATCTGTAAAGAATCGCTGGAGACGCAAGTTGGAAAAGTCAGAGGTGGGAGAATGCTCATCGTCGCCCGGCATGATTATAATGCAAGATCGCGACTCAAATATTGATAAATTAAAAAAAAAATATATATATATTTTTGTTAGTTAGAGCCTAAGGAATATTGAATAAATATATTTTTTTTTTGAGAAATATATATATATATATATATATATATATATATATATATATATATATATATATATTATATATATATATATATATATATATATATATAATATATATATATATATATATTATATATATATTATATATATAATATATATTAATATTATATATATATATTATAATATATATATATATATATATATATATATATATATATATATATATATATATATTTTTAGAAATGAATGCAAAAGTTATAAAATAATTAGAATATCGCTTAGGCAAAATAATAATAATAATTAATAATAATAATAATAATAATAATAATAATAATAATAATAATAATAATAATAATAATAATAATAATAATAATAATAATAATAATAATAATAATAATAAAAGTGATTAGGACAAAAATTGCAATATATATTATATATATAAAAGATATTGTCCTGTTTGCACCCAAAAAAATTTCAGGGATCGCAATTTTGATTGAAGAAATATGGCTGATGGAATTCGGAAAATGTATTCAAACAAATCTTGTTCAACTCCATGTAGGGTTACCAGTTTTGGCGGGTGATGTAGGATGTAATAAAATTCTTCTTGTAAAAATATGTTCTATTCTGACTCCAAAATGAGAGGCAATACGATCCCTAAAACTTTAGGATAAATGTAAGAATCACTTTTAGTTAATAACAGAAATATTGTTGCAGCAGTTAGACGCTCTCCATTCGTTGAGTTCAAAAAGCGGTAGAGCGACCGAAGTATTAGTCACGGCTTTTGCAAAAATCGATGTTGCCAGATAAACAAAAACTACATTCAGATGTTTAAACTGCACTAACATTATATTGTGTTTTTAATATAAATTTACTAAATTACATATATGTTAATACAGTATTAGGTTATTTTATTTTTAAGAGGGACTTCAGAACCCCCCTCCAGAGGTTGGGGCAGCAGATTCTTTAATCTAAGTAACGACTCGGCCAACGAATCTGTCTGCCACTCCTCGATTTTTTGCTTTTTTATATATATATTTTAATTTTTTTGGATATTTAAGTGATTTAATTTCAATAGAAATAAAAAATTAGAAATATAACATCATAGCAAGGCTACTCTGTTTCAAATTTCTACACTTTAAAAATGTCAACAAAATTTCATGTTTCAAACATGTTTCTTTTATTTATGATGTAATATATTATCATTATTACAAATAACACTCTTTAGTGTTTCTGTTTCATTGTGTCATAGACTATAAGCCCTATTTTAAGATTTTGAACTCAGATATAGGGCCTAGGGTTAAAAATAATACTTAATCAAACTTAAAAAAAAAGTTTGTTTACAAATTATATTTCGCGTGACGTCACGATTCTCAAAAAATCCAAAAAATCCAAAAAATCAAAAATTGATTTTTTTCTCAAAAAATCCAAAAAATCCCCAACCCTTTTTTAATTTAATGATTTTAAGACCGACTTCAATAATATATATATATATAATATATATATATATATATATATATCGTATTATATATATATTATTATATATATATATATAATATATATATTATATATATATATATATATATATAATATATTATATATATATATATATATATATCAGCGGCGACTCCAGTAACTTTTTACTACTCTGGGATCTCTCTTTCTCTCTTTATATATATATATATATATATATATATATATATATATATATATATATATATATATATATATATATATATATATATATATATATATATATATATATATATATACGCTTAAAATAAACTTAAAGTAGTCTCGCCTTATTTATTATACATAAAGAGAATGGTGGTTTCTTGCCTGTGACAACATCAAAATGTGACTAAGAGATGCCAGAGGCAAAATATAAACAATTTCATACTCTGAATTCTCATACACCCAATCTCCGTTATTTCATTCGGGCACGTAGAGTAACCTTTTTTATTGATTGAAAAATAGCGTTGTTTAATCGCTATGATTTTTACACTTTTTGTTTCAATTTTACATAATCTTTTATATTTATTATGTAATATTTTCATTCATTGTCCAATTTGCGCAAAAAAAATAAGAATTTTATCGCAACATTATGAAATTCGTAAAAGATCGATTGTTTCTATAATGTTAACTCGTGCTAAGCACGAACACCACAGTGTATGAGTCGCCTCTGATATATATATATATATATATATATATATATATATATATATATATATATATATAATATATATATATATAAATATATAATATATATATATATATATATATATATATATATATATATATACTATAATATATATATATATAGATATATATATATATATATATATTTTATAACTATATATATATTATATATATATATATATATATATATATAATATATATTATATATATTATATATATATATATGTGTGTGTGTGTGTGTGTGTGTGTGTGTGTGTGTGTGTGTTGCACCGTTGCTCCATACCATTATCAAAAGTTCGATTGAATTTTAAAAAAAATATAGATTTGTTTAGAATCCGTTAATCTCAAATATTACCACAATGATGTGATATTACCGAGTAGTGTTAATTTGAAAAAAAAAAAATATTTTGAAATTTTGAAATATAATTAGAGCAGCTTTTAAAAAAATTATTAAGAATTCTTTAAAAAAATTAACGAGTTTAAAAGGAAAAATGCTTAAGGAGCAGTTCTTTAAAAACAAAAAATGAAACAAACTTTTCTTTAAAAAATAAGTTTACACAAAATAAATAATGATTTAGTTCTTTAAAAAATATAAATGAGTGATTCTTTAAAAAATGTTGCAAATTAAAAATAATTAATGATTCTTTACTTAAGAACAAATTAATAAGTAGTTATATTCTTAAAAGAAATTTAAGGTAATGTATATTAGCTTAAACATTAATATTAAAATAAAGCGAATAAAAAATACATAAAGATTAAAGAGACTCTTTCTTATTATTAATATTTTACAAGTATTTAAACCAAGACTCGGGAGACGCTAATTATATTTTGATCGCTCCGTCTCAGAGTCAAGCTTCCGATACACTATTTTAAAACCGCCTGTCTCTAGCTCCAATCTAACTCAGGTTTCACCATTTTAAAAGTGCCTAGCTCCGGCTCTGGCTCAAATACTGTTTCCATCATTTTAAATAACGCGTGTTCGGTTTTGCTCCGTCTCTGGAAACATATATATTGACATAGCAGAATTTTTATTGCTTTTGTTCATGCTTCGGTTCATGCAAACAATTTTCATCCGGCTCCGGCTTCGGCTCTGTAACTTCGATTTTAAAGTTGATTTACTCTCTCTAAGAAAATATAATTGGAACATTTTTTTATATATAATTGGGGGGGAGTTGGTGTGTTTCAAACTATTTTTGGAGATTTTTATTAAATTTTTTTTTATAAACTTTAAAATAAAATTTTCTTACTTAAAACATAATCAAGATTCTTTTCTTTAGTTAGAGCTGTTTTCGTTTTTGCATTCGTGATTACGAAAAGTAAGAAATGCTCGAGTTTGCGCTCGTTTTTGTTAAACTTTGAGAAAATCGTGAAAAAGGCTCACCAAACGTAAGGAATTTTCTTAATTCTGTAAGGCTGCTATTTTTCGTGCTTGCCGAATTTGACAAACAAGATGGCAGCGTGGTATGTCCGTTTGATTTGACGAATTTCATTCGATAAAATAAGCTTTAAATTAATTTTTTCCAAATCGATAAACTCCATCACAATAGTTGATCAATTATTTGTAATATAAATCATTTGTTGTTTTTTTTTATTTCTGTTTATTCCAAAACGAAAGATTTTTTAAGATCTTGCACTAAGCATTTTGGCGGCCCTCTATGAAGTATTTTTACTGCCCTGTACCAAAAATTATTATGGCCCTGCACTAAGCATTTTTACAGCCTTGTACTAAGAATTTTTACAGCCCTACGCTAAGCATTTTAAAACCCTGCACTAAGCATTTTTACTGCCCGGCACCAAGCATTCTTTAAGGCCCTGCACTAAGTATTTTTACTGCCCTACACCAAGCATTCTTTACGGCCCTGCACTAAGCATTTGTACTGCCCTACACCAAGCATTTTTTACGGCCCTGCACTAAGCATTTTTACTGCCCTGCACTAAGCATTTTGACGGCCCTGCACTAAGCATTAAGACATTAAGAATATAGAGACAGTAAGAAGCCACATGGCCTGTCGAGACTGTCAATAGAAGGCTGATGAGTCCTAAGAAATTCCCTAGAAAATGGAAACAACAACTATCAATATTTCTACTATCTATTGCCTATAACATCATATAATATATATAATATATTATATATATATATATATATATATATATAATATATATATATATATATATATATATATATATATATATATATTTTATATATTATATTATATACTATATAATATATATATATATAATATATATCAGTGGCGTAGCAAGTGGCTGGAAACCCTTCTATCACATTATCTTTCCAGCTGAATGGGTGAAATATATATAACGAACATACTATTAGTAATAATTAATTATTGTGGTGACTATTGTTGGAAGAAAATAATTGTAACCAATTCCTTCTTTAAAAGGTATAGATATCTTCTTATAACTAGATATTAACTATATAATTAGTGTATTGGTTCTTTGTATTGTATGTCTTAATTATTTTAATGTCGTCAATGTATTGTTATTCAAATAAGAACTACATGTAATACGTTTACTCCTGTACTTAGTGAGTAAGATTATTTGCATTTTTCAACACATTCAGGCAAACATTAAATTTCAACATAGATTTCGCAAAAGATAAATCAATCGCAAAAGCTGCGAAACGTGAATACCCGTCAGATATTATTTGATGAAACTAGGAGGATAACATGGTTTCAAATTGTTATACCGTAATGCCTTTTATTTCACTACATCCTTAAAAAATAAATAACCTTTAGGGGCATTTGATTTTTTAATTTAACAATAACTTTGCTAAACATGTAATTACAATTTTTAAGAAATTTTCGATAGATTATTATTAAAATAATCGGTTAAGATAATAGAGTGTTGTTTTTTATGGTAGTTAATATTCAATTTTTTTCTGCATTTGAATAGGCAGTTGTTCATATGATCACATTCTATTATTCCAATGCTAAAATACCGTTAAAAACGCCACTTATTATTATTGAAGCTCATAAAATAAAAACCATTCTCAAATGTTAAAAATTTATTGTGAAAAATCGGTAACTTAGATAGCACAATTCTATAAGTTTAAGGTATACATTGAGTATGGTCATAGACAAATATCAATAATGCTTTTTTTATCTTAGACATAGTTACCATGTATATGTGTTATTAACAACAGGTACACACATATCTAATTGTTAAATGCTTGTTTAGGGGTATATATCGATATACAATAATGAAAATTTCATTTTTAAGACTTTATATTTCTTTATCATGAGGAGTTCTTTGAAGACTAACTAAAACCTGGCATGAATGATATTTCAAATTACTTCACACAATTTTTTTTGTGAATGATAATCTAAATATTTTGCGCATTAATTAAATAGAAACTGATATATACGTTAAATTTTTTTAGACACAGCAGTATTTCTACATATCTAATCAATGAATTTACATAATTTTATAATATTTAAAGTCCTTTATAATATTGTTCTCTTTAGCTAAGATGTTCTATAATAATTAATGCTTGAATGCTCTACATGTGGTTCTAAAACATTACTAATAATGGCCGTAAATTTTGTACGCTTAGTATCTCTTTGAAATTGCATATTATAATTTGTATTCAACATTATCTTAATCTTCTAATATTTAGTAATCCCGAACTGAACTTGAGAAAATCTATTGTGTTATAATGATATTCCTGAAATTATAATCTCTGCAAAAAGTAACACAACCATATTTCTAATAAAAGAGTTGATGCTAAGCTTTGAAAAGTAGAAAAACTTTAAGAAAATGCGTCAATTTAGAAGTTAAATTTTTATTAAAACAGGTTTTCACATCATAATTGAGATCTCTCTGTATATAAAAACATAATATTGAAATTTCATCTAAAAGAACGTCAATTTTAAGACTACCTAAAACTACTTAATAAATTCTTTTTCTGCTTTTTGAAATTGCATTTCATTGAAACTCATTATTTTTTCAAAATGCTGAAAATACCGTTAAAGAAGCTCAATTTTAAGATTTTAACAAATAATTTTCAACTGCTTGATTTAGAAAAATCGCACTTTTTAGAGTTCAAAATCATGGTTGTAGAAAATTTAAGAAAAAAGCGTAATTTTAGAAGTTAAATTTCTGTCATATAACATATATTTACACAACTAAACAATATTATAGGATATAAAAAATATTGGAAATTTCATTAAAAAACGTTAATTTTGACACCTTAAACTAAATAAATTTTCACTTTTCGCTTTTTGAAATAGCATTTCCAATGAAAACATTTTATTTTTTCAATGTGAATCGTAAAAACTCTTCCTCATTTTAAAGAAGTCCCAAAAGAATGAAATATTGAAATTTTGGAAAATGTACTTTTTAAAGATCATTTCTATATTTGTAATGTCGATAATCTTACAGGAAAAGCCTTGGTTGTGGATAATATTAGAATATGCAAGTTATAAATTCTTTTACAATTAAAATGAAAACAGTTTACACAATTCACAAGATAATAATATTTGGTATCAATTAATTTCAAATTCTTGAAAATAACAGCTAAAATCACAATTTATTTAATTAATAATTAACTTTCAAATTAATTTAGAAAAAAAAAGGGAAAATTTTAAGATTTAAATATTATTGGTAATGTGAAAATATAAGAAAAAGTAAGTTATTAAAAGAAAAACGTTTTTATTTATTAAAACAGGGTTTTACAACTAATGAATAGGCATTTTAATACAAACTTTCGGAAATTTCATTAAAACCTCAATTTTTCGTGTTATGACCAGATCAATTTAATACATTCTCTTTTTTCTCCGCTTTTCTTGTGGGTGGGAACTTTGGCTCATGTAAATGAAAGCACATTCATTTAGAATTGGGACTGCTGGATATTAATATATCCTATAAATATATGTTGAATGATTAAGTTGATTTAGATGCAAAAAGATTATTAAAAGTTTCGTGTAAACCAATTGAAAGTTCTTTTGAGTGACTAAAATACGATATTCGAAAGATTTGTATAACTGTATTTTGAGTAGTTAAATTATTTTTATTTAAAATAAGGGTTTCTAATCAGATAGTAATTATTGATAGATTATATAAAGAACAGAATGAAATTCTAGATGATCTAAAAGTTGTTAACATATATTAAATAATGAGATAACATATTTTAGTATTGGGTTTTAAAACTTTTTTCAAGAATTCTGAGGATATGATCTAATAATTGGAATCTACTTTATTTGTAAATTAGAGACACGAATAAAATCATGGAGATTCAGAAGTCAGTTTTTAAGTATTTACCACATCTATCTTTATTATATCTTGATGAAACTTATCATCCTTTTCATTATTCACGTCTCCTAGATTTTTCAGGTACTTCATCAAGCTGAATGTTTAGAAAAAGAAGTTAGATTCTCTTAACGACAAGACGTTCTCTTTAAAACTATGACTTTTTGTTCACCACACATCATTGCTAATGACTCTGCTAATGGCCTAGTACCTCAAGAGTACAATAGCTATTTGTTAAAAAAGTGAATTTTGTTAACACATCTATCTAATAAATCAATTCATTTAGAATTAGCTGAAAATATACTCCTGTTATGAAATGGATATTATCATGGGGCAAATTATTTAATTTATTTAAATATACACATGATATAAAAATGGTTAAATGTCTAAGTCTTATAAAGAAATTTTGAAGAAAAAATTGAATTTAATAATGGGTAAGTGAGATTTCAAATATCTCAGTAGACACAAACATACAAGGAATTTGAAGAGTAGAAAATAGCGTAATTTTAGAAGTTAAAATTTTTTATTAAAACAGGTCTTCACAACAAATGAAATAGACTATAATTTGATAAAATGAACATTAGAAAAACTTTTGAAATTTTTCATAGGGAAAAAACGAGCGTTTATCTTATAAGGTCATAGTATAGACATTTTTCTTTTTAATTAACAATTAATAAAAAGTTTTTTCTCACATATTAATCTGCTTTTGAAAATTGCTATTTTGGGTATATGATATACATTCTTAAAAATTTCGTTTTGTGAAAATGTTAAAAAGTCAGATTTAAGATTATGAATAATTCAAATGTTGAAATTTTCCACACATCGTATCTTAAAGTTTATTTGTAAATGGTTGAAACAAATTTCAAGAAACAGGTAATTTTAGAAGTTAATTTTTTTATTAAAAAAACAGGTTTTCACAACTAGGGAAATAAATAAAAATAACCAGTTTGGGTCATATTCAAGGGACAAAAATAAATTAAATCAAATATTATGAACTGGTCATTTGGATAGGAAGGTAACATGGATTCATTGAAAGAATACTTTTTACAAAATTATTCCCTGAATAATTTACTTCACTTTTCAAAGCTTTTTGAAGATAAAGGCTTTAACATCCATATTTGAATTAACAAGATTATTCTAAATCTTATTTTCAATTTGAAGTAATTTGGGCGGTAGAAAAATGATCGGGCACCTCTTTAAAAGAAGTTCTTAAATTTGATGGTGAAAAGATGGGTTAGAAGATAAGGTATTATAATGTTTAATTGTATATCTCTAAAACTGTTTTAAGCCACTAGTCAGTTGTATATCAAAACTCAGAACTTGAGAGAGAAAATGTAAGAAATTTTTAATAATTTTTAAGTTTAAAAACGTACTTTAAGAATCAAATTATTCGTAATTTTTTTGTGTATTAGGGAAATATAGGGCATGAAAATAATGCAGCGATACATTTTATGCAAGATGTCACATTGGATTATATACTTAGTTAAAACAGGTAAATTTAATCACTCATTATACTAAGATTCCTGAACTATATTTTAATGGTTGGAATTTATAGGGTAAAAAATCATATATCAATTACTTTAAGGTAAATTTCAATTAAAAAACGTTCTTAATTAGATTGAATATTTAAGAAACAACAACGCGGAAAAACATATTTTAGGTATTCATAAATATTCTACAAAAAATTATTTGAATTCTTGAATTTTTGTACAATTTAGCAAATATGTCGAAGTCACGAAGTAACATATTAACAATTTTATTTCAAATAGCTGAATTATTCACTATTCTTCTGGGTTTTTGGAAAATTTGGGCTATATTCTAAGATATTCCCATCTTTTTCAAATTAATTTTCTTCAGGAATTGTTGAAGATATTAGGAAATCGTACGTTAAAATATATAAGAGTCTATATATATATATTTAGATTCAACTGTGAAAATTTAAGCAAAGCGAAAATATATTTTTATATGATAGTTAAATTTAATGGTTATATTAAAATTTACAGGTGAATCACAACAATAATCGTAATGATTGTGAACTATATTATTCAGATATCAAATATTAATGTATATGATATATCATTAAAAAACGTTCATGGTTGTAGACACATAAAACTATTTAATGTAAAAAAAGTTCGGCGTCATTTTTCTGCTTTGGTGATTTGACATTTTCAATTGAAAACACACTATAGGATTTTTTTTTCACAAATGTCTACCATTTGTTATATGAAAGTACCGTTAATAATATATTCAATAAATTATAATTGTAATAATACCGGGTCCACTTTAATAATTTAAATGCGTACACGCAATTTTTTTATAAGCTGATATATACTGCACTTTTAAGAGATTCTAATTTGTGCATGCTTTGAAAATTGTCTGATTTGATCGAATAGGCAGTAATTTTAGACAAGATCTAATAATTTGTTATAAATTATTGAGTTGCCGTTTGGTTGCTAATAGACGGATTATTAAAAATGTGTAATTCATTTAAGCAGTCATAAAAATAACATAAATGATTATAACGAGGGTATCAGGTTAGGTAATATACAGGTAACAAATTTTGAGAGACTATCTAAGAGGTTTAATATTGTACAATGGTTAAAATATTAAGTAAAAATTAGTATATTCTGACTTATTTTGAAGTAGGCATTTCAATGTTAAACAGTCTATTATTTAAACTATTGTGTCAATTTTCTTTTTTTTTTTTAATCGTTAAAAATTTTTGGAGATTATATGCATTTACGAAGATAATTTTATTTTATGGACATGTATGAAATTAATAGGAAAAATATAACTATTATATGAGTTTTGCTAAAAAGAATTTTGCTTTAATGAATCGAATTAAATTTAATAGAAAAACTACTGCCGTTCACCAATCAGGGTATTAAATTAATAATCTTTACATTTTATTTCGCTTTTGTATTAAGGATATATATTAAGAAACAGTTTCAATTTCATTTAAAGACAAAACCTAAAAAATTAATAAATATAACTCACTTTCCTATTATTCTGCTTTTTAATATGAAATTGCATTTCAGACTGTTATTAAATCCAGTAAACATATTTTTAAGATAACCAACATAATCATAATGGTTAAAATAAGGGAAAAATCCGATTCTTAGGAGGTTTTATACTATGAGTAGAATGTAGATTGTTAAAGGATAAAGCGGGTATTATAGGGGAAGCATTTATATTTTATAATTTAATTGAAAGTAATTGATTGCAATAGTGCGTCTTCACTGTACATACAGTTAAGCGCCTTTGATAACCTTTAGAGATCTAAAAGAATGCATAATCGAGAACACTATTCACTTTAATAATATTCACTACTAGCACTTATTCGAACTAATATAGGGTATCTTATTCAATGTAAGTCAACTTGTGTATAAATTTAAGATAATTCGCAGATATTATGCACCGCACGTTAAATTTAATTTCTATTAAGCAGGAATATAACAAAACTCAGATCGATTCATATTTGTATAAGGGATATAATTCACACTATATAAAAATTTCATTAAAAAACGTCAACTTTAAACATTTTTACATATTATATAATGATGAAAATGGGATGTACTCTATTATACATTATAATTCTTTATAGCAATATAACATTATCCAATGGTTTAGTTTTATTTCTCAAGAGTGCTGAAAATAAATTTACCGGGGGATACAAATCTGGGTTATTTAGATAATTGAAAGTTTAATTTTTCATTCACAAACTCAACGTTTATCTAGCATTATAAGTTGAATTATATAGTGAAAATCGTAACAAAATTTAACGAAGAGATTTCTTATAAATAAATGGTTTAATGTGATAAATTTAAGAAAACATTATAATAGTTGCAAGATTAATTATTATTTTTATTAAAAAGGATATTTTTCCATCAGAGACTTTAATTTAAAATAGATTGACTACTACATTGGTTATATATAATAATTTCAAATATGGCAATGATTATACAATTAAAAAAAACGTCATTTTAAGTAAACAATAAAAGAATAAGTCTCAATTTCTAAATTGTAGACTTGCATAACTATTTGATTGATGGTTACAATTGAATTATCACATTATT
The DNA here is from genome assembly GCA_015478945.1 of Trachelipus rathkii. Classification (NCBI taxonomy): domain Eukaryota; kingdom Metazoa; phylum Arthropoda; class Malacostraca; order Isopoda; family Trachelipodidae; genus Trachelipus; species Trachelipus rathkii. Next base: position 34,950 of record JABUQX010007754.1, on the reverse strand, counting down.
ATTTTCTAATGCTGTTAGATCCGGGTTAAAACTCAAGGTTTTTAAGATTAACCAAATAATTTCGGGAAATGTTGAAATTTAGCGGGGTCAAACCAATCGTATTCTTTATAAGAAGTTTACATATTATTGTAAGAAATAGGTTATAAAAAGTGGAAAATAATTTTCTTAGGAAAGAGTAAGAAACTCGATCATTAGAATTAACAACACCAAAAGAAGAATATTATTTTGGGTTAATTATATATAAACATATTTTAATATTTTCATTATTAAAACTAACTTTAATTTTTAGAAAGTATTTGGGATCTATTTAACAACAATCTTACTCCTTCTCAACATTCGCAACTTTGATACAATGCTCTGGAAGTTGACCATGAAAAATTTAAATGTCTACATTCAAGAATTGGCTGTTTTAGATAAATTCACTTTTTGCTTTTTTTGAAATTGGCGCTTAATTTCAAGGAAATTCGAAACATGACAACTAGAAATATTTAACCCAATTTCCAAGATAACGTTAAAAACTCAATTTAAGATAATTTTAAATTCTCTTCGAGTGGGAAATCTTTAAATGTTTGAAACGGAAAATCTTAGGAAAAAACGTACTTTTTAGAGTTCTAAATTTTAATGTGAAAATTAAGAAAAAGTATATTTTAGAAGTTAAAATTTTTTATAAAACAGTTCTTTCACAACTATTGGAATATTTCGAATAGTAAATAAAACTTTATAGATTAATGTGAACAAAGCACAATAGCCTAAGTAGTTTATAAAATTTAAATATATTAAAAAGGGTTTAAAAAACTTGAATTATTTTATTCAATCCTTATTTAAGAAATTTCACGGAAATTTTTAATAATATTTAAACATACCGTTTATTTTAATTAAGACATAATATCACATCATAATTTCTGCTTTTGAAATAGCATTTTCAATGATTAATATCACTTTCCTATTTAAATTTTTGATTTTTCATCAATGGTCGAATTTCAAAAAAATCCCGTAAAAAATCTCAATTTTAAGATTCTCTTTGAATTAATAATTTCAAATGTTGAATTTAGGAAAAATGTACTTTTAAGGAAGTTTCTGAACCCGTGATTATTTGTAATAAGCTGGGGTTAATTAAATTTTATTATAAGGGGGAAACAAGCGTAACATATATTCGAATTAATTTTATACTTCTAGTAAAACGAAGGTTTTTATCAACAACTAATGAATTTTGGTAATATTATAGGGGTACAATTGTACATTATAACAGAATGTTCGAAATTATAATATTACAGAAAAGCGTTTAGTTTGAAACTGTATTTTAAGGACAAACGCAAATTTAAGGATATTTTTTCTATATAACATATACTGGATATTTAACTAATATCTATTCTTCATAGACATATTGCGGTAATTGAAATTCACATTTCGTATGCCGCACTATTATTTTTTCACAATGACTAGAATAATACAAGCTTATAAAAAATATAAAGTTTTAAGACCAATTATAATTCTTAACATAATTTCTTATATGTTGAAATTTTAAGTGGAATTGGGAAAATCATTGTTTACCACTGAATTTTATTTATATTTTTTTTTTAATGAGTTTGAAATTAGAGATATATTGCCAATCTTTTGCCTTAGAAAGTATAAATTTATGATCCCTTATCAAATTATTTCTTTGTAAATTTTATAAAACAGGTTATAGGATAGATGTAAATGAAATATTTGAATTTAGTAATATAAAAAATTCTGATATGTGTAATTAAAAAACGTTTTCGTACTTTATTTTTTAGAACTATCCATTAAACTATTATAAATTCAAATTGGGGTATTTTTCTTTGGCTTTTTTGAAAATAGCATTTACAAATGTTTCCAAGACAAAAAATATTTTATTTCAAATAGGACAGCGCTGAATTAATAAATATCCGTTTAAAAACATCATTTTAATATTTACCAAAAAATTAGGTCCACTTAATTGTTGAAATGATCTTAAGTGAAGGGTTACAATTTACCGACTAATTATATAGTATAGATTTCTAGAAATTCATAAAATGCATTAACTGGTGATAAATCTCAATTTTAAAGCAATAGCACGTAAATATTTAGAATCATTGTTTTAAAATCTTTTTTATAAAACAGGTTTTTACAACTAATGAAATTTGGTATATAAACAAATATAGAAATTTACATTAAAAAACGCTGGGCAAAAAATTAACTTACATTTCACGTTACACTTCATAAAAATTACTATTAATAAATTCTCGGGAAATACTTTTTTTCGTTTAACATAATTTTGACAATTTTGCATTTACTGGCAACCTTACTTATTTTTTAAATTATTATTTCAATTGTTGAAATATAGGAAAAATCGGTCGACTAAAAATCAAATTTAACCGTGTAATAAAAATTAAAAAAAACCGGTAATTTTTTACAGGAGGTAAATGTTTAATTGAAATGATTGTTATAAGAGACAATACAATAATTTAAATGTTGAAATTTGAAAGGAATATGATATCTATTTTAAAGAAGTATTTTAAATTTTTTAATGAAGAAACTAAAATGTCAATGTAACTTAAAATAATTCAGACATTAGATAAGGACTTTAAAAGAAAAAACAGTAGATTATTTGATAGTTTTAGCTTTATTTTGGGGTATTACAATATACACAGGTTCCATAATCTGTACATTTAACTATATTTTAAAATAATTCTAAAGATAATATAGTACAATATTTAAATCACAATATTGAATTTCTTAAAAAACGTTAATTTTAGACACTAAAACTTTTAATAAATTCACTACTTCTTATTGTTTTTTGAAGATTTTTCGGAAATTCGGAATTGAAACACATTACTTTATTTTTCTTACAAATGCTTCGTGGGTAGTGGTGGCTGTGTTTATAAATGTGCTCATTTCAACAATTTACTTTCAAATTAACTGTAAACAATAATTAAAATTCATAAATTTTGTTTTTAAGATATACAGATTAAAAAAGTAGGGAAAACATCCGTACGCTTGATTTTAAGATTGGTCAAAATTTGTTATGTGAAATATAAAGAAAAAGCGTAATTTTAGGAGTTGACAAAAATTTATTTTTTGTAATTTTAGGCTTGTTTGTGTTCATAAGTAATGAAATTTTTGGTATACAGGGCATAAACAAAAACATTCCTTAAATTCTATTATTCCTTGCTTTTTGATTATGGAATTGCATTATTAAAATAACAAACATTTTTTACTCTGTCTAAGGGACATTGGAAATAACGTTACATAACATCAATATTTTAATGGATGTACACAAATATAAAATGTTAATTTAGGGGGAAAAATCGTACTTACGAGTTTGCAAAACATTGATAGTATTAAATTCTGATAAATCTTCTAAGGTTTAATCCTGGTTTTTTAGGAGATAGGTGAAATTGTTCTATTATTTAATAAGTGTGAGGTTTACAATACTATTATTCTAAAATATTTTTTGTATGATATGTGAAATACCTTAATAATTCCTTATTTTCCCAATATTATTTTTCATCTTAGATCAATAATTTTAAGTAATATTCAAAACAAATATATACAATACTTTTTTCCCAGACGAGTTTTATGAGAATTAATTGGAGAGAGAGTTTGGCATAGGGAATTTAACGATGATATATAATTTCTCGAGACATGGTCTCTGAAGAAAGTTCTAAATTTGGTAAGGTTAAAAACGCTCAGAATAATTTTATAGAGATAAAGCAGAATTTATATATTAGGGATAGTGTAATAAAATTAGTGGTTTAATATTTAGTAACACGGTTTTTCTACAAGGGTTTTATAATACAAATATTTGGTGGTTATACATTAAAGAAAACAGTAACTATTAAGTTATTTTAGAATATGTTCTAATAATATTATATTTATTAACCGTCAATTAAAGCAGGGATCTTTATCTCGTACCACATCTATAATTATGATATTAATATATATATTTTTCAGAACATACTTTTTTGAAACCTAGCGCAATTCTTCATACACCCTATTATAATTAATGACTATTTTGTTCAAATATTCTATTAAATTCAATTGCTTTTTTTTTCGGTTAGGCAAATACATTGTGGGTCATTTAAATGACACATTAATTATTAAAATGAATTTTAAAGATAAATATCACGTTTAAAACTAACATATTCATAGTATTGAATAGAATTCAATAGAGTTAGAAAATCGTATCTTAGGGAGTATTCTATTAAGATATGTCTTAAGCATTGATATTGCGTTAATAAGTAGTTAAATAATTCTGACAAGAAAAAGGCTGTAATTTTGAGAGGTTTAAAATTTTTTTTAAATTACAGAGGAGTATCAAATGATCGAAAATTAGTTTTATTCTCTATCAGGATCATTAATGAAATATTTGGTATAAAACTAAAAATTAATAGCAAATTTATAAGATTATAATGTGGCGTTGTTCAAGACAATTTTAACATTAAAAAAACGACTATTAGGCATTCGTTCACATTTTGTTACTAGACCATCTACAATTCAACTTCAATAGCAAAGAGCAATATTATTAATTTGGTAGGTTCTCTAACTATCAAAATATGAAAATTGCGTTTCAGGTGAATTACTATATTTCCAATTTTTAAAATGATTTCGAAATATATATTTCCAATGTTTGAAATTCGATTTAACGTACTTTTAAGAGTTTCTAAATTTGTAATGTGAAAGAATTTAACGCAAAAGCGATGTAAATAACTTTAGATTAGTTAATTAATTGTTTTATTATCAAATTTATTGTCATTCTCTTTAATTTTTGAAATATCATTTGATTAAATTTATTTTTAAGAGTTGTATATTGACCTATTCTAGAATCCACTTAAAGTGTCTTAAGTAATATCACACGAAAAAGACACGAATTAATTTTAGAAGTTATATTTCACTATTCTTTGCTTATGGTTAAATGAGGTATACACAAGATGGATTATTCACTACTAATTTTAAAATTAGCTAGGCATATTGCGCCGTATAACTCATTTTAAGAATTACTAAACATAATATTGAATATATTTATATAGATTATAGAGATATCAATTTATAGACACACTTCTAAAACTTAATATATAATCAAGAAGGAAATGAATTATCTTTGGTGAAAGTTGCAGGTTTGGTCAGACAAAAGTGCATAATTTATTGCTTTGGTAGCCGATAAGTCTTAAGAAATAGTTTTCAGAAAAAATAGTAAAATAACTTCATTGTTGGATTCTAAAATTCTTGTTATCGACAAATATTTCATTTCAAAAATGTTAATATATTATGCGAACACATATTACGACACTAATTAATAAGAGTTCTAAATTTGGTGATGTGAGAAATGTAAAATTCGGACAAATGCTTGTAATTCTATTATTTGGCGATTTTATGATATATTGGCATTGTCATATAATCAAACAGATTGGTTTCATTACTAGACTCTAATAAATCCGGTTAGAAATACTTAATTTTGGTAAGGATAATTATACAATATCATTTCAACATAGAGTTGAAATTTAGAACTTGCCATTAAAAGATTACTCTTATTAACAGTATTAGTTTGTCTAATTTGGTATGGTTAAATTTAAAGAAAAAGGGTAACTTTGGAAATGTAAATGTTTTATAAAACAGGTTCTTACAATACATAATCAGTAATTTCTTTTTGGTACTGCTTTATTTGGTTATATTAGACGATATACTAAATAATGTCAAAACATTTATTAAAAAACGTCAATTTAAGACACTACAATAACATATTATTTCGATATCACTGCTCGTAATTTAGGGCACGTTGGCAATACCTCATACTTAATAGAATCTATTAAAATACTTATGTAAATAATGTAAGAATCTATAAATACATCTAGTTCCGGTATTATCACAGCTAATTTAAAACTTTTTTTTAATGCATGAAACTAAAGATAAGCTAATTATAAAGGGCTTTAACTTTTCATTGTTAGTTCCAATGTACTTTTAAGAGTATAACAAAATAATTGTGTAAAATGCATTTTATTTTGTATGTATCTAATGTCATAGACGCTAATATAATAGAAATAGTATATTATCTCTTTTAATGTTGTTGAAATATGCAGGTTTTGCCATCACTACAAAATATGATGTTATACTTAAATAACAAATTTCGACATTGTGGAAAAGAACTCTGCATTTTAAAAACTGAATATAAGTTTAATGACACTAAACATTAACTATATTCATAACATTACTATTATTATAATTGCACATATGAGGTATAAAATATAATAATAATTTAATAATCAATTTTATAATAAATATTACGGAGAGTTTTATTTTAGAGTTATTTCAACCTTAATAGTAAAATATTATTATAATTTACATTAATGTATTGAAGATAATTCAAATGAAAAATAGTAAATAGTTATCGTGTTATATAATGAGTTCTAAAAAAATTATAGTTTTAATAATTCAGTTAAAATTCTTTAAGAGAAATACGCGAATTTTATTGAGTAACTACCATATTATAATATAAACATGACATATGTCATTCACAGTAATGAAATTAATTTATGAAGATATAGCATATTAAAAGAACCAACAAATTATGATATTTCTCTATTAATGCTGTAATTAAGACCAGTCTAAAACACTATATCAATTTTATAAATTTCCGCGCATTTATTTCGGCATTATTTTTAAAATTGCTATGATAGAAATGTGAACTTTCATTAGAAATAATTCATATCTTCTTAGCAGTTCATATCACTGTATGATAACTCTGCAATGTAATTATGGAAATGAAACAAAGAGATAATGAGTTTCAAATAGTTGAACTTACTCTCTAATATAAATACAGGTTCTTTATATAAGTTCTCAAATATTTTAATTGTAAAATAATATGGATAAGTGAGTAGAATTTTAAGAGAATAATTAATTATAATCTCTAAAAATTATATTAAAAACGCTGTTATTTCACAAAGAACGTTTAGTATATTAGATTTTAAATTATACTTATATACTTTATTATAGTATTTGATTCAATGAACACATGTACAATTTTTATTACTCAATGCTTAAAATCCGACTTAGAAAACAACTTAATATATTTTAGGAGATCTTAGCATTAATGATTTATAAGTTTGTTGTACAATTACTATGGATAAATTTTCGACGCTGATATAATATTACAAGTTATACAATATAAGTCAATTTTAAGATTGTGAACAATAATAATTACAGAATATAGCGAAGTATAAATATAGTAAGAATATAGATTTATTTTTATTAAGTTGGGTTTCTATCATATAGGCTATGGTGAAATTTTAGAGTGACTAAAAAGCGTAATTTTAGAAGTTAACCAATTTTGTAATATTAAGAAATTATGGCTTTTCGCAAAACTGTCAACTGTATTATATGGACATTATATATAAAAACTTTTAATTTATAATTTTTTTATTTCATTAAAAATATGCTGATTAAGCACTCTCTCCTCAGAAACTACATTAATTAATATATTCTCTAATATGGGCGTTTAATATTTATGGAAATTGATATTACAAATAGGAAACTACAATTTATAGTTAATATACATTACTAGGGAAAATCTCGGGTTAATATTAAAATGCAATTTTGTAAAGAATATTTAGGAAAAATAGTCTAATATTAAGAGTATCTGAAATTTGGATAGTTAGGTTCGCTTGAATAATGTTAAGAAAAATTATGTAACGATAATTTATTTAGAGAAAAGTAGTAATTAATATATGATATAGTATAAAACTTTTTTTATTTACACATAATTTTACACGCACATACTAATGTTTAAAATTACTGGTATATAAATAACAATAATTAGAAATAATTCTGAATATTACATTACAGTTAACGATTAATTTTAGACCCTAAACTATTATTATAAAATTTCACCTTTTCTGTCTCTTTTTTGAAATAGCTAGCTTTAGATGAAATCCGCATCATATAGGAAATTACATTTTCAATGTACTGTATTAACATAATGTGGAATAAATAAACTGATTAATTTTAAGACTTCTATATCTTAAAAGATCATTTATCTCTCCTAAATAGTTGAATTTTCGAGAAATGCGTGACTTTTAAGAAGTTTAATGAAATTAGAGATTACTGTGCATATATTTATAGAGATAAGACGTATGTATTTAGGAGAGTTTTAAAAGCCAAAGGTTTATTATCTTCTAATTTATAACAGAGGTTAATGAATTAGGACGTAATTGTTAGAGGGACAATGGGCTTTTCTACGCGCTATAACTAATGAAATAAATATATGCTAATATAACAAAATAATTTAACTAATATACACGTGAATTATAGCTAAAATAACTAATTAAGTAATTATCTTACAGTTTATCATGCGATATATTGAAATAGAACATTTAATGATACTCTATTCTATTTCTGGGGTCTTTGGATATAATGGGTAAGCATACTTTTCAATGAAATACATTCTCTTATATTGGGTATGTTGAGTAGGACAAATATTACCGATTATCAACTGTTTGTAAGGATTACACCATAGGAAAATCGTACATTTTAAGTATAAGTTCTTTCAAGAACTGATTTTAGATCGAATGTTGAAATTTGGTACTAAAAGCTTCTGTGATATGTTTTTGAACTGCAGGATTAAGAATTTAAGGGTATTTTTGGTGTAATTATAACAAGAGTTAATACAACACTAGTATATTTAGAATATATTATTGGTATTATATTATTAAAAAAACGATCGATTTTCTATAAATCTGCGGAAATGGAACGTCAATATTTGAATTTATATAAAAACAAATACATTTTAATTATAAAATATCCTCTATAAAATAAGAAACCAAGAAAAAATTAACTATTTTAACGAGTTTTAATTCTTAAATTCGTGTGTGATTATGTTATGTGTTTGAAGACATCAAAATATCGTTTAATTTTCAAATGCTGGTTATGAAGAACCAGACTTACAAATCTGCTATGAGTATGAATATTTATTAAAGGATAACATAAATAAGTGTATTGTATAATGGTTAGTGATAAAATCAACTCTCTGTTAAATGTGAGTATACTATTATATAAGAAAAGCGATTATATTATAATATGGATGGTAATAAATTTTTATAAATTGTAAATTGATACCTATAAGTGTTTGAAACAAATAGAAGATTATAACATAACGTAATATTACTATCAATTTTAAAGAGATCTGGATTATTTCTTGAAAATATTCGTCTTATTTTCTGTATTGACCAATATTTTATTTGAAAAGCGCTTTTAGCTCTCGATATGATATTAAGCTATTTCATTGAGGATATATAGTTTAATTGTCAAATGACTGACCAATATTCGTTAAAATTAATATATAGGACTGATATAACATAAAACTAATTTCAAGTTAAATGTATACTCGATTTAATATATAGACAAAGTAAATTTACAAATACGATGTACTTTGAATAAGTTTTACGAAGAATATTGTAAAATGCTGAGGAGACTTTCAAACTTTACGACGATAATTGTTTACATTTTTATAATTTTTTACTGTTGTAATTTTTACTGTTTTTCTGTACTTGTCAATCATAGTAAAAATAGATAATTTTGTTTTGTAAATAAAAACTTAAAAAAATATTTTCAAAAATATTGGAAAATTAATTCGCGAATTAAATATAGATACAATAATTTATAAAGGACACACTCCTAAAACGGATAAATAAAATATCGCTCATATATCTCAATGACTCTCTCATTCTGACTAATTTACATATAGCGAAGGTTGATACACTTTTTCTGGATTAACTAGAAGTGTAATGGCTATATCTTCTTTTCCGAGAACTTATTGATCATCCATATGAAGGAACTTACCGTGTAAAAAAACTCATTTTAAGAATTACGGTTTAAACCATTATATATTTTCAAAGTGTTGAATTAGTTTGAAGAAAAATCGACTTTCTTATTAGAGAGAGTTCCTAAATTTAGTAATGGGTAATAGTTGTATATAGATCAATAAAGCAGAAATATATTTGATTGCATGTTATATAATTTGTGTTTAGGTTTATATAAAAGTTTGTTTAGAACTCGTTTTCAAAAACTAATGAAATGTGTAGGTTATAGGACTCACTCAACAATTTATTGATTATATTTAAAGACGTATTCTATCTGCACAATTTCTTAAAGAAGAATGAATAATTAATAATCTTTTGCTTTTTTTGAAATTATTATTTATCGCACCTAAATAAATTATTTTTTTTCAAATGCATCTTTTACATCCTCTATTTATATGGGTATGTTATGCCTTATGAAGGATTTATTGATACAATTATATTTTTTTTAATCGCTCGAAATGCTATTAGGGGAGACAAATCCGGAGACAACGCAATAAAGTATTGTCATTGATATATAATAAACAACTATAGATAATTACAAACAAACTAGCTGTAATGTGGTTAAAGCGTGGGTATATCTCTTATTTATTAAAAATAGGTGTTTCCCAATTTTCCTATTTAATTAATACTATGTTAACGCTAGTATTAGATGAAGTTTAGGAATTAAAAAATATATTAGTTAGAATTTTCGGTTATGACACAGATACTTAAGTTAGTCACTTAGGGGAACATTATAAAAATTCTTCGCTAATTTGGAGACTAATTTGGAAATTGCATTTCATAAAAAAATTACCTTTTCACGAATGAGAAATGCTTATCTTAACCACTTTTAAACTTATAGAGACTTGATGTTTGGAAATTGGCAATATTAATCTAATTAGATGTACTCTGTATTCTTATTTAGGCATTTCAAATATTTAAACAATTTTAATAATTGACCTCAAGATATCAAATCCATCAAACATCAGACTTCAAACTGTATATGGATGATACCTTCCTACCATTTACTTAGAAGGTTAAACATGTGTATTATCGATTATTCACTTATAATAAACAACTATAGATAATTACAAACAATACTGACCGGTAATAGCCTCATTGACAGTTATTACAATTTTATAAACAACTAGAGGTTATATAACAAACTATCTGTAATACAATTAATATGAAAAAATTAGTTAATATGAAGAAAAATGATAATACGAATATGAAGAATGACTAAAATAATATTAATACGAAGAAATGATGCAGAATGAAATCAGAAGAAATAAATCAGAAAAAATAATATTAATTTGAAGAAATGAATCAGAATGAATAATATTAATATGAAGAGAATGAATAAAGTTGGTTTGATGAAATGAATTAGAATGCACCGCAAGTAACTACAGTAAAGAAACTTTCATTAGATTATGTTCAATTTTTTTCAGTCACACATACTCTTGATCTACAAATGCAATAAAGTCGAAGCCCTTCTACATCGATGCTTCTATCTGTAATCAACTTTTTTGATAAATGCATAAAGAGCTCAACTTTTATTGAAATATTTCAGCGCTAATTTATAGCCATCTTAAATATATTAATGTAAGATATTATTCGGAGTCTCATTGAATTATATATTAAAATCTAAACTTTGGAACTCTAGAACTCTGGATAATATTTCTTATCTTTGTTTGAATCAGATGGAATGTAAATTAATAACACTTTTTCTATAGTCAACTTTTTATCAATGTTTTGTAAAACTTAGGATTCGGCTTAGAGACTTCACACTATCGTTGTCATATAGAATGTTTCATGTGAATACTGTAATGTATGAATTTAAATATGAATGTATGGAAGAGTAATGTGGGAAAATAAAAGTAAAGCTGCAATAGGCTTGGATAGTTTAGAGTAAATAGATTTCATATGGAGAAACGTAGATTAATGTAATTAGAAGTATTTTATACTGATAGCAAACAAGGATATTCGCAACATAATGATTTTTGGTATTAAAAACGTCAATATATAAGACAATAAATAACTAATATTTAACTAGTTAACAAAGCTGTATTTATTCTGTTTATTGTTCATCTAGCAATAATATCGCAATTCGAATTATGTTAAGCATAAATATAATTTTACATTATTTACATTATGGTTTTATTATTTTCATTTATTAACATTAATTTACTTAAAAGACTTTAAAGTCAAATATTTTTTCATCATAGGCTGCTATAGAAAATCCTTATGTAGAATAAATCGTCACTTATTAGATTGTTTACAAATAATAATATCTTAATTGTGTAATAGTTAAGGATATATAAAAGGACTAAAGGAGACACGCGTTATCTTAGTTAGAGGGTTAAAATGTAATTTAAGGATATTTTAATGTAAAAAGTCTGATAAAACATGGATGGTAAGTTCAACACTTTAACTAATAGACTAATATTTAAATAGGTATGGATTCTAAACACCTTCAAAGTAATATTTGAGGAATATTACATTAAAGAAACGTTAAGAATTATTTTGAGACCACTCATTAAGATAACAAACTTCAATTATACTTATCTATTTACTAGCTTCTTGATGACTTTGATTATAACAATGTATTCATCTATCAATTAATTAATATTTCATTATACTCGCTGATTATCGCAATGTGGTGAAAACGTCGCATTGAGATAAATTACAATTTTAATGTGAATTATATGACAAATCGTACTATTTCAAGAATTCGTATGAAAATTTGTAGAGTAAAGATGAATCAGAGGGTTAACGTTATATAGAACGTAATTTTTTAAAGCAGTGGTATATTAATTTGTTATTAAAATTAATGAGAGCTTTTAATTTGCTGGCAAATAATTTGGCATTTTATTCTTTAAAAAAATTTAGAACATTTCATTAAAAAACGTCAATGTTGAAATTACATTAAATTATTAGGAGGAAATAATTACTTTTACTTTTGGTGATTGTTTAATTTGGTATAAAATATCAAAATTTGTGCAATAAGCTTTTCAGTTAATTTTTTTTCTCTCGTTCTATCAGGAAAACTCTAATTTAAAGAATTTTTCATATATCAACAATGTAAAATGAAAAGGTATAGATAGGGCGATTTGCAAATCGTAGACTTATTATGATTAGTTTCTCATTATGTAATGATGAATATAATCTAAGATATAAGAAGCTATCTCTTTAGAGTATTTTATTATATGTATTTAACACACGAGATATTATCTACAATAGATTGGAATATTATTGATAGTAAAATGGGGTACTTTAAGAGTTTAAATAATAATGTAATATGGAATAATGAAAGAATATAATAGTAAAGGAAATTCTCGTACGCTATAATTTATATATGTCATTATTAATAAGATTATCTATGTATATACTCATACGAGCATATTTTCTGGTATCATTTTGAAATAATCGATTCATATAATCATTGTCATTATAAAACACTTCAATTTAGACTACTCTTATTATACAATATAGCTGAAAATATCCTCGTTTCTTAAAACATCTCAGGGATAAGTTAGAGAGCATATTATATATCTACATCAAATGACTACGATATTTTAGGAATTATCGGTGATATATTAAGGAGTTCTACAATTTGGTTATCAATAAGTGGAAATTTAAACAATGTAAAAGGGCACTGTTAATCATATAGAAAGATAGAAATCAATTGATTGATTATAATAGGTTGTTCACACTGGATACATGTATTATTATATTAGTAGTTCGATATATAAATTATTCTTAGTTTAATATGACTAATTAGCAGAAGAATTATATCATTATAATTATAAGGCATCAGTTTAATATGACTTTTTTACTCACTAACATGTAATAATTATCATATATTGCTGCTTTTTTGAAATTGCAATTTATGTAATTATTTGGTATATAACAAATTCTAATAATTATTTCAATTATGCTCTATGAAAAAAATACCGGGTTCAAATTTTAAGGACACAATATTTAACGAATAATAACAAATTATCTTTCATTCTTAGTCTGTTTTGAGAGAATTTGGTGATAAAATCGAAACTCTATTAAGAGTTCTAATATAGTAGTAGAAAGGTATTAAGAAACGCGTAATTATTTACGAGCTTAATCGAAAGTATTTTAGGGTAATAACAACAAGGTTTCCATTACTTTATATGATATTATAGGATACGATATATAATAAGGAATGTATAAAGCATTTCGATTAAAGGTTAATACGTCAGTTTAAACAAATATTGGGAAACTATGGTAATGAAAAAATCTTACGACATTGTCTCTGCTTTTATTTGTAAGTAAAAAAGTTCACCCTCTTTTAGTATTATGTCAATATAGGTTTTGCAACGCTTAATGAATAATTTGGTATAAAAAATTTATGAAATTTTCTATAAAAAACGTCAATTTAACCATGATAATCTCTTTTAAATGCTAGAAAATCACGTAGAAACGTTAATTTTCAATGTAATTCTCTGGGCTTTTTAGATATAGGCTTCACTAATAGTTTGAAACAATATAGTATAGGATAAAATTCGTCCATATATAGGACGTAGTATCTAAATTTGTAATACTGATACAAAATTTGGAATAAAAGGCGTAAATATCTTAGATTAGTTAATTTTCTATATAATATTAACAAAATAAGGTAATACTTTCTTATGATTGATTGAAAATATTTTTTGGTATATAAAAATTCAGAATTACTTGGATATTTATTATCAGGTATGTAAAAAACGTCAATTAATTATGAAATGAAGATTAATAATCATAATTAAGTAATTCGCATTTTCGGCTTCTTAGCTATTTATTGTTAATTAGATATATAGATCTATTTCATGTAACTTATCAATATATCATGTGTTTTCAATGCTGTAAATAGTACCATATGTGGTTATAATAAACTATTAACAATATATTAGTTTATGGTGAAAATTAATTATAATTTCAAAAATGTTGAAATTTGGACAAATATTCTCATTAATATTTTAAGAGATCACAATCTGGTATGGTGAAAAAAACTATTAAGCAAAATGCGTAATTTTTAGAAGTTAACATTTGTTATTCTAAAACATGCAAATATGTAGCCACAAGTATTTTATGGATTAGTACTATCTATTTTTGAAACACAAATCATTGAATATTTCATTAAATTTACTGTCACTAAAACAAAGAGTAGATACTAATTTAATAATTAAATTACATTTTTATGCTTCTATTTTTGTTAAATTGGCATTTCAATAGAAAGGTACTATCATTATATTAATTATATATATTTTGTCATATGAACATTGAAATAATAACGATAAAACGTTCAATTTTTTTAAGATATTATTACAAAATAGATTTTATTTATAACTGGTTGAAACTCACAAGCGAAAAAATAATGTTTACGTGGGTTATTAGAAGATTCATAAAATTGTTTAATGGAATGAAATATTATTAAGTTAAAAAGACAAGTAATTTCCTATGCAAAGTTTTTTAAAATATATGACATTTACTCATTAAAACAGGTTTTTCACACTAATGAAATGAATTATTGGTATAATACTATATTTACAAATAATTTGAATTTCATTAAAAAACGTACAATTAAGACACTTAAATGAGATCATACCCTTGTTTAAAATTGAAAATTCACATATTTTTTGTCTTTTTTGTATATAATACACCAATTAAAGAATGGGCGACCATCAATATATTGTAATTACTCAAATGTCTGATTATTAAGGAATACACCCCTGTTAAAACTAACAATATTTAGATCTAATAACCTAAAATGATATCAAGAGGTAAGATATGCAATAATATAGGTTATGAAAATCTGAATACGTTTAAAGAGTTCAATAAAGGCTATAATAAGGTGTAAATTTGTGAAAAGGGTATATGAAAGATTAAAGCAGATAGATTTGTATTTGTAAGCAGGTTACAATATATTAAAAATTTTTGGTTATTTAAAAAACATGAGATTTTTTCATAATCTATTTAAAATACCGTGAAAATTATATATACTCGCTATTTAATAAAAAAATATTATTGAAATTTCAATATAAAACGTCAAAAATTCAAGAATAAATGAAAGTACATGCAATAAAAAAAAAACTATTATTCTTTAAATGCTCAGATAGATCAGAGTAATTTGTAATGCATGTATACAATGAATAATAGTCTAATTATTATTTTCTGAATTGTGATTGGAAGTAAACCAAAGTATAAAATTAATATATATACTTGGTATGAATTATAAGGCGAATATTTAAGTAACTGTTGACAGCATGTCTAGAAAAATCGTACTTTTAAGAGTATATGTTAAATTGTGAATTTTAAGATAGAGTGGCAAATCGTGAATGTATACAAGTATGTAAGAAATAAAGCGTTATATAGATTTTATGTTAAATAAGGTTGTTTTTATTAAAAAGAAGATATTTTCAGAGATACATATAATTAAGAAACAAATTATATTTAAATGAACTACTATTAAAAAAAGGTTTATTTAAAAGGGGTTTCATTACAAACGATCATATATAAGAACACATTAAATACTGCAAATAGAATTCACTTATGTCTGTTCTCTAATATATTGGGAAATAACGTTCTATTTCAAAGTAATACTAATTATTCTATTTTTTCAATTTTCTTTCAACAGGAAATAAAACGATATAAAATTACAATGGCATTTTAACGCATAATATTACATTCATATTATGGTTTGCAAATGTTTTTGAATGATTATAAAGGAAGGAGGTAATCTGTATTCTTTTAAGAGAGTTAGTTTCTCAAATTAATGTAATGTGAAAATTGGTACTAGGAAAAGAGAAGTATTGAATAAAGATATTTAGAGTAATAAATGTTATTTTTATAAACAGAGTGTTTTATCACACATAATTATTGAATTTTGGGTAGTCAATATTATGGATATAATATAAATTAGGAAATATTCATAAAAAGGGTACTATCATCATTAAGAACGATCAATTTAAGACACGCTAAAAGAATATACATAATTTATATTACTTCTTGTGAGCCGGTACACATTGGAATTTTTTTAATTTGCTACTTATTTTTTTTTCTAGGGAGCTATAAAGATCCCGTGCAAAAATTAAATTTTAAGCTTAAAGGGCATTAAAATTTTATATAACATAGATATTAGACAATTTAGAGAATTTAAATATTCGATAATAGTTTTCATATTTATTTTGAGTTGGCTAAAAATTATCGGTTAACTCTTTTGTGATAAATATGTAGAGAAAAAGCGTCAATTTAATATAGTAGGGATGTATATATGTTTGATATATATAAAATTAGAGTATAAATAAAATGATATAAAAAATTTGTAAGAAGTTATAATTGATGTTATTATTTATAAAAACTATAATCATTATCTAACACAGACAAAGGTTCAGAAGGAGGGAAAGGGGACGTCAAAATGTTAAGGGACAGCCTATAACAACATAAATTTTTAATCCATTTTATATACTATTTACTAGCTTACTTGTGAATCATTTCGCAAATTATCTAAGGAAACAAATTTATTTCTTATACAATGTATGAAAATAACGTTATAACAATTACGGTGAATCTTAAAAGGTCATTTTAAGATTTTTTTGGAAATTAATAATTTTAAATGTTGAAATTTTAGCGTATAAATATCATGTAACTTTTAAGAGACTTTTCTTTAAAAATCTTAATGGTGTTATTAAGTGATATACTAATTTTAAAGACAAGCGTAGGGTTTATAGGGAATGTTTTACAAATCGTTATTTTATTAAAACATGGTTTCTATATACATCTCGAACATAACAATGTTGAATATTTATTCTAGGGTATTTTGGAATAACATATATATTTCAAAGAAAGGGACTTTATGCCCTATAGGAAAACGTTAATTTTAGATAACAGGCTTTTTCTCAATTAGTTCTTTATAATCACATTTGGCAGTATATTTAATTGTTATTCTGCTATTCTCTTGTTTGATCATTATTAAAGCATATATATTTCAATATGTATATATAGTTGAACAATTTTTTCTTTTAACTGTCTTCTTATTTTATTTTTTTTACGACACATGCAACAATTTTACTCAGAATTACATTTCAACTGTTGCTCAAACGGTAGAACGTAGGAAGTCGCATGGCAACAATGAAACTGAAAGTAGGGAAAAATTATTTATTATTGCGTTAAAATTTAGGAAAATCGTACTTTTAAGAGTTCTATATTACAATTTGTAGGGGATCGTGTTTAACGGGATTTAAATGATAAAAAAGCGTTATGATATTAAGAAAGTTAAGAGATGTTTTTTATTATAACAGTAAATTTGCACTAATCTAACAAAATAGGAACAGGAAAAAGGTGAATTTATTGATATAGTATTTTAAGGGATCAAAGTATTCGAATTTTGGTAAGTTTTATAAAAATAATGTCTTTGATGTTAAGCTACAATAAATATTCTTAATAAAGTAGTCAGCTCATTGTCCCACGAAAATATATATAACGCAGGAATATACTCTTGGTTTAATCTAGAATGTGGTAATTATTATAAACTTCTAAAAGTTAATATTAATCACTATTTTTTTTACAGATAAATTTCAACATATACTATTCAATGCTATGAAATATAGGGTTAGAAAGATTAAAACTCTTGATGACTATTTAAGCAGTTCTAATTTTTAACTTTAGTTAATTCGATGAAAATCTAAAATGAAAAAAGTTGTATTTTTTTATTGTTGATATTATAGCCTCTGTATCGGTTTTGAAATAACGATGATTTGTTTTTCAGGTCTTTCATAAAACTAATTTAATGTGTAAACATTATTGGTAATGGTATATTAGCAAATATATCAAAAAGTGCAATGTAGAAAATATGTAATCATATAAAATATACTGAGGGTGTCTTCAAATAATCACGGTGATCATCCAATTTATAAATTATTTTCAACATATTGGTTTTATCAAATTCACTCTAATAATACTAGCTTTTCTAGATGAAATGTGCAGTTCAATACAACATGCATGGATTTAAAAACATATATTTTATATTTCTATATATTTAAACCTGCTTGGGCTTAAAATTTAACATAGCATTAGATGGTTAATATGGAAAATACCGTTAAAAAGTCAATTTTATAGATTTACCAAATAATTTCAATGTTGAAATTTAGGACAAAATCGTACTTTTAAGAGTTCTAAATTCGTAATGATGTTTAAATTATTTAACCGACATTAGCGTTATTATTTCATATACGATAGTATAATTTATTTTTTAATTTTAGACAGTTTGTACAAATTGAGATATTGGGAATATATTTTTGGTATAATCGAGGTATACAAATATTGAAATTACAACATTAAAAACGTCAATTTATAACACGTAAATTTAAAAAGTATAATAAATTATAAATTCATAATTTGTGTCTGCATATTTGATAGATACATTTTCAGATATGGGAATGAAAGAACAGCGAATTTTATTAATTGTTCGTTTTAATTTGTACGGTCATTTATTTATATTTGCATGCTGAAAATACTCCTCGTTTAAATTTGAGATCAATTAATGTATATAAATACATATTTCAAAGGTGTGATAGAATATCGAGGTTTTAGAATATAATTAGTACCTAATATTTAGCATGTCTACTTAAATATTTTGTAACATTGATGAAAATTATAGTAGAAAACTCTTGAGATAGTAGGATTTGCAAGCTTATACTATTCTATCATATTTGTATTATTATATTGACGGGTATTTTACAACTACATAGAAAATTGAGGTTTTTTGTGTTATCTTACGGAATATCTTACACAGCTATTGAAGGATGTACAGTATAAACAAGTCAATTTAGACCCTAAACAATTAGAATAATTCTTTTCTTATCTGAAATGCCTTATTTCGAAAATTACGCAGTATATCAATAAAGAGGAATTTATTTTATACGCAATGCTAAATAATTTTCAGGTCTAACAATGGAGTATTTTTATACTCAATATAGAGATTAATCAATAATTTTCTAATGTTTATATATATATATAAAATTAAATTTTATATCGAAATTTTAAGAGTAAAACTACTTAAATAACACAACAAACTGGATTTTCACATAATTAATGTAGAAAAAAACTTTTTTATTTTCATTGATATAATTATCTTATTTATTCTCAAGCGGGTTTACATCAAACTAATGAAAAATTCCTTTTTATAGCTTTAAAGGTTAACGATAATTTAATATATTATACATAAATTTACTGTATTGTTAGCCTATTGAAATTGTAATTTTGTTTAAAGATTCACCTAAAACAATTATAGGGAGGTTTCTATTATTCATTTCATTCCAAATTTCCGTACACAATAAAACTACATTCTTTTTGTCGATATGTGATTTAATATTCGTTATAAGGAACATATAATGTCTCTCAGATAACAAAATAGATTCTAAAATGTTAAAGAGATTTAGGAATAAATTCGTGATTCTAATTGTTTTAAGAAGTTGTCTTAATTTGTAGGGATTTTTGTTGATGGGAAAGTATCAAATAATGTCTTGTATTTTTAGAAGTTAAATTCTCTTCTAATGATATAAGAGCCTGATCATGAAGAGAACTCTTATATACTAATTATAAAGAAAAAATATTTTTAAATGCGTCATAAATTTTAAGCACTAATTTATTTCTTAATGAAATTTTCATTAATAAACGTTCCCAATCTATTAAGAACACCTAAAACTATTATAAAATCTTTTTCTGCTTATTTGAAATTGATGGTTAAAAATGAAATGACACTTATTTATAATAAGTTTTATTGCTGAAAATACATTTGTTTTAAACCATAACTCAATTTAAGACTTTACCAATAATTACTAAATATGTTTGAATTAGATTTATGTTATTCTGAAACAAAATACGATGATTTATACGGGTTAATTCTTTAGGCAATTGGGGTAAATAAGTAGAAAATAATGGTGTAATGCAAATTATAGGTAATATCTCTAATAGAAGCTATAAAAGGGCAATGGTTTAATATAATAGGGAACATTTGTTACTTTCATTGAATATTGGCTGTATTATATTGGACGTATTATTTTATTTTTATGGGTAAATTAAATATGATTAATTTACAAAGTATTGAAAATTTCATTAAAAACGTCAATTTATGACTCAAACCCATTAATATTCATATTAGTTCGTCGAAATTTTCTGCTCTGTTGATATATAGCATATCAAATGAAAACAAATATAATTTTTTTTTAAATGATCGTAGAAGACTACGTTAAAAACTCCTATTTAAGATTTACCAAATAATTTCAAATATGTTGAACTTTTTTGCGAATATTTAGGAAAAATCGACTTTTAAGAGTTATAATTTATTTGTACATGTGAAATCTATTTACGCAAATAGAAGGCGTAATTTAATAGTAAGTTAAGAGTTTTTAATATTAACTTCTTTTAAAAGGGTTTCATCAAACTAGAAGAATATTGGTATATAAACTAACAATTTAATATTGAAATTCATTAAAAAAATAATGTTAATTCTAAGAAACTAAACAATTAATAAATTCTCTTTTCTGCTTTTTGAAAATTGTATTTCAATGAAACAACATTTATATTTTAAACAGACTGAAAATACCGTTAAAAACTCAATTTTTAGATTAACCAACTAATTTTCAAAAATGTTTGGAACTAGGATAATGAACTAAGGGTAAAATAAGAAAGTTTAATTTGATAAATTCTAAGAAAATTTATGAAATTTGATACAAGTTGAAATTTATTATAATCTCCGTTGTATATTTTTTATAGGGTGTTCAAAAATTATGATTTAAACGGAGATTAGTGTAATAAAAACAAATATTTGAAATTCATTCAAAAACGTCATTAAGACACACTATTTATTGAACATAATAAATAATATGTTTTGGGATAATTTCTCTTCTATGGGGCTTTTTATCGAATATTGCCATAATAAGCAATTGAAACAACATGGATAGATTTTTTATCATATATGGTCGTTAGGCCTAATTGAGACAGTTATTATGAACCTTTAATATTTTGTTTTTATATACAATATTTCATTAGTTGTGATGCAAGATTAAGAACACCATTTTCATGATTTCATGAAGGGAAAAGTCTCATTAATTTGTTGATTGTTTATTTATAGAAAATTCAGATACTAATAGAGTTTCTAATATCGTTTATCTCGTGAGAATACAAGTTTTTACAGCGTAATTTCAGATATTTATACATTTTTATTTAAAAAGGTTTTACCATTAGCAACTAATAAAGAAATTATATTGGTATATTTGGGTAAAAAATCTTAAAATTGAGCAAATCAAAGATATTTATTGAAATGTCATTAAAAAAACGTCAATTTATTAAACCTAAAACTATTAATAAGAACTTTTTACAATTGAAATGCTAAAATTATTAATTCAAAAATACTTCGCTTTTCTGACTTTTTGAAATTGCATTTCAATAGAAAACAAATATAATAAGATTTTTCATAATTTATGCTAAGAAATTTACTTTTTAGTAGATTAGCACTTATACCAATTTTATGGAAGAATTTATTCCAATAATAATTTAAATTTGGGTTGAATTTATTGAATAATGGAAAAATCTCACTTTTTATATGATTGTTAGTGCTAAACCTGAATTTTGTTATTTTAGATAAAAATTATATAGAATAAAGGCGTAATTTTAGAAGTTAACATGATTTTTTTTTAATAAATATAAGAAGAGGCTGGTTTCAGCTTAATACTAACTGATATTTTTTGGTTAAATAGTTTTTTAAAACAATTTTCAAATATTAAAGTTTATTTTCATTAAGGAAACACGATCATTTTAAATATAAATAGACTTACGCAGAAATTATCTATTATATTCGCTTTACCTTTCTAATTTTGTGGAAGTTTGGATATCCATGAAACATCATTATTATTTATCTCCAATATTATGCTGAAAATCTGTAAAACTCAATTTTAGCAGATTTACACACAGAAATAATTTTCAATGTTGAATGATCGGTTTTTAGTTAAAAAATCTTATACTTTTCGAGTTTTAAAATATGGTAGTGTAAGTTGTTGAAATGTAGAAAGCAAAAGCTTGTAAATTTTAGTAAGTTAACAATATTGTATTAAATTCCAAGCGGTATTTTCACAAAACTAGGGAAGATAGTTGGAAATTTGATATATGATGTTTTAGGCAAAGAAGCAAATCATAGTTTGTTAAATTTTTTAATAAGTTTAAACTTTCCGTAAGCCATTTTACGGCTTTACACCTTTTAAGTAGCCCACCTGATGATTATTAGGGTTACTATTCAAAATAATGACGGTTAATTTTCATACTTGATCTTCGTGTCTATATTTTGAGATTTTTGACTATTTCAATGAAAACACATATTGTTTGCGTTAGCTCACTCCATCAACCAGAGTAGTCTTAATCAATTTTTTGTTTAATCTTGCAATAAATTCTATGACAATTATTTATTTTTCAAATGTCTGAAATTTTACGGAAAACATTACATAAGTACTATTTAAGAGTTCTAAATTTTGTTAATGTGAAAATTTAAGAAAAAGCGTAATTTTTAGAAGTTAAGTTTTTTTATTAGCGTAATATTACAGGTTTTCACAACTATATGAATATTTGGTATATAACAGCATTAGGGATAATTAGAATTTTCATTTTTAAAAAAGGGCGGTGGAAATTAAGTTAACACTTGAAACTATCTTTAATAATTACTTTTGAGGGTTTAATGATTATTTTGCGTTTATTGACATTAGTCATGGTCAAAGAATTACAACTTGATTTTGTCATATAAAGGCAGAATAAATGAATTGTATTCAATAACAGGGGTAGTATAATAAGTTTACGGAAATAATTTCTTAAATTGTGAAATTTATGAAAAAATTTTCGTACTTTGGGTGAATTAAGTAAGCTTCAATAATATTTGGGATGGTATTTTATATGATTGACATTTTAAGATACAAATTATTGCGTTTAATTTTATGTTATATTAAAACTTTTTATTAAATAAAATTATCACAACATTAATTTGTAAATAGTTGGTTATGATTGAATATAGTATATAATAACAATATATGAATATAAAAAATTAAATAATAACGTCTTAATTTTAAGTAACAGAAATTTACAGGATTAATCTTAATTTCTCTTTTATCATTTTGCTTTCTATATGTTTAAAACTTCATTTGGTACATTGGTCATGAAACTCATATAAAAGGCATTTTTTTACGAATGTGGTACATTATAATAATTTCCTTAAGCATTAGGAAAACTCATTTTAATTGATTTAAACTTTAATCTTACAATTGAATATTTATTTAACTGGATTGTTGATCAAAGTATTATGTTGGAAAATCGTACTAAAAATTTAATAGTCAGTGATACTAATTGTTTGTAATGTGAAAAATTCTAAGTAATATTTACGACAAGTAATTCATAGAAGTTAAAAGTGGTATATAATTTATTAATTGTCTTTTCTATATTACGGTTTAGATTTACATTTGACCGGTTTAATTTTATTGAGAGGATTCGGAGGAATATAGTAGTAGAGATTATTAATAAAAAAATTTAACTAATCATTTTTCATAACAATTTTCTGTCTACTGGCATGGTTTTCTATTTAAATATTATCTCAACACTTACTATCCATAATAATTTACGGGTAGCACACTCTCTAAACGTACGATTAATAGAATTCTACAGCATTTCAACGCAAATTAGACTTCTATATGAGTTAATCCGGTAATTGTTGGGTTTCTTTCATTACGGTTATTTTCTATCCACTATTTAGTCGAATAAAGAGTTATGGTAATTACATTTGTAAATAGCTCAATATTCTAATATAATATGCACAGAGATTATGGAGAATTTCAGTATTTTAATTAAAAAAACGAATTTTATGTCTTGTTTCTTATATATATATATGCGCAAAAAAGTATATAATGAAATGTCTAAAATGATCTGTATGAAAGAATTGTTTTTGTGTGGGGATCTACCAATAATATTTCATAAAAATATTGAATATTTTTGTTAAAATTCCATATATTTTAATATCTTATATGTAAATTTTTATTTACTTCTAGTTTAGTATTATTATTATATTTAGTTTGGGAACCTTGTTTTTACATATAACAATTAACAAGCTTTTCAGTGCTACGACTTCTTCTTCATTATTATTATTCTCAACATTTGAAACATTTATCTTGGTAAAATCTTTTGAATCAAATGAACGTATTTTTTCAGCACTTTCCCGTTTCGTTAAAATATGGGCTATGCCTACTATTATTCTTCTCAAAAAGAGAAAGTAGAATTTCTTATAGTATTTATGGTGTCTTAATTCTTTCGTTTTTAAATGAAATTTTATTTTAAGATTTGTATGTCTAAAAAAAAAATTCCATTTATTTGTGAACCTGTTTTTAATTGATTAAAATAATTTAAATTATCTTCTAATAATACGCTTTTTCTTAAATTTTTCCGATTTTACAAATTTAGAACTCTAAAGATGAAATTTTTCCTAAAATTTTCAATTTGATTTTCTGTGGATAATTTAATTGATTGTAAGAAAGAAGGCTTTGAAGCATTTGAAATAAATTAATGTGTTTCATTGAATGCAATTTCAAAAAGCAGAAGGAATTTATTAATAGTTTTAGGTGTCTGAATTGACGTATTTTAATGAATTTTCAATGACTTTGTTTTTAAGTTTCATATTATTTACAAAATATTTCGTTAGTTGTGAAACCTGTTTTTTAAATAACAAATTGGAATGTCTTAACTTTCTTAAAATTACGAACATTAGGGTCGCGATAAAAGAGGAAAATATATTTTCACATTACAAAAAAAATATTAGAATCTTAAATAATATGATTTTTCTAAGAATAACATTTGAAATTTAATTTTAGTCGATTTCTCTAAAATTTGAGTTTCTTGAACGGTTAATTTATATAGGATATTGATAAACCTTAGGGTTAGTTTATGTGATATTATGTCAACTTTCACAAGAGAAAAGTGAGATGTTAAATACTATTGGTTTTTTAATGGTAGTTATATAATTGATCAGATCTTTCTAATTTATTATGAAATTTTATATTTTGTTTTTAATATACCATAAATATTCTCATCAGAGTTATCTATATAAAAGAGAATATTACCTATAAAGAAATTATATACAGCCTTCATAATTAGTTTTTCTCTAGCTTTTTATAATTATCATTCACATTTTAGAAGACATAAATGTATGTGGATTTTATAACCTATACAAATTATTTGGGAGGTTTTTTAACGGGTAATTTTCCAACCATTTGAAATTATTTGGGGTAATAATCTTAAAAATTGAGTTTTCTCTATTTTTTTTCGATGTCATATTTGAATAATATCGTTTATTTATTTTGGTAATTCTTATAATAGCAATTTTAGATTAAAGCGAATGTTTATATGTAGGTTTGGAGTGTGAATATATTAAACTTGTACGTTATATTGGGTAAATATGATTATTTCTATATAACTTTGATTCCTAAATATTATTTATTATGGGATTTGATAACAATCTCCAGTTTTTGTAGAAAAACATGTATATTTAACTTATCAATAATATATAACGTCTCTTATTAGAGACGCTCTTATAATCTAAATTACTCACATTAATAATACATAATAGTAATAGCAACTTCTATAAGGATGTACGGAATTTTTTTCTAAAATATTAATATCACAACTTTACTAATTTCTTTGTTAAAATTTATTTAACAATGGGAATATTGGTTATTTCGGTATTTAATAGGTCAGCATTGATTAAGGGATTATTTAGGTGTATTATTAAATATGAAATGCTGTGGTTCATATAACAGCATTGATTATGAAGAGGATTCTATTACATATGATTTCAGAGAATAGAGAAGAAGAGAGAATGTGGAAGTTATTTTTAATAGTTATAATTTTACAAAACTCATAACCATATTTTATATTGCCAGGATATTTTCGATTCAGATATATGACAAAACCTTCTTTTAATAAAAAATTACTTCTAAATTTATTGCCTTGGTTTTCTTTAAAATTACCTACATTATTACATATATTTATGAATTTCTTGAAAGTACCAGAATTTTTAAATTAAAAAAAAATTTTAACTCTTCTAAATTATATCTGCTAACTAGATTTCGACATTTCTAAAAATTGAGTTTATCAACTTGACACATTATTCAAGCATTGAACAGATATATAAAGTGTGTATATATCAATTGATTTTAAATACAATTAAATTCAACACGATTCATTTGGGAGGAAAGTTATGTATTAGGGTTTATTTTGTTTAGGTGTCTTAAATTGGATATTTTAATGAATTGGTGTGATAATTGTTTTTTTTTATATACGCAAATTTTCATTGTTTGTTGAAACCGTGGATTTATATAAAGCATAAAATTAGAATTATAATCTAATGTCTAAAATTAGCATTTGACATTTGCTTTAGTTCTCTATAAATGACGCAATATGACGAAATTTAGTACTACTATATTAAGTCGATGGGCTCTGTACATTTATTCACTTGTTCGTGTAAATTTTATTAATAGAGATGAAATTTAATTAAGATATTGTGTTATATTATACGCAGTATTTTTCTATGCATGGTGTAAAAACTATAATGTAGTATCATATAGATATAGAATTTCTACGTCTACGAGATTTTATATAACTTGCTTTTTGTGTCTAAATGAACTGTTTTTTACATGTACATTATATATAAATAGTTGTTTCTTCTTTTTATTTAACACGATATGTTCATGTAGGGGAAAACCTGTGGGTTATAAATTTTAACTGGGTATATCGCTTTCTAATTAATAATCTCATTCTAGCATAATATTACAGTAGTATTTTAATTAGGAGAATTATAGCAGTACTCAAGTCAGAATTTTGATTAAAAATATGGGTGTTCAATCTTCTAGTTAGAATGACACTATTATTCTAGAGTAAAAGCTGCATAAAGGAGTTATTGAGTTTTTTAACGGTATTATACGCGGATAGGTTGATTTAAATGTCGATGTTCTTTATGTAAGAAATGCATATTATACTAATAATGCTTTGATATAATAGCCAAAATTTTATCTCATTTGGTTAGGTGTATACTATCACAATTTGTAGTTATTATGAAAAAAATTTAACCATACTATAAAAACTAGAATAATTTTCTACTTATATAATATATTTCATCTAATACTTGATGCGATATTCTAGTAATCTATATATAATAAGAAATTAACGAGTTGTACAAACTTACAGACATTTTTGAATTAGTTTAATCTCAATTGCGATATTTTTATCGACTGTAATAGTACGATTTTCCATACTATCCTGTACAAACATTGTAATGAGTAATTTTTGGTTATGATCTTATAATTTTGAGTTTCTTAAGCTATATTTCCGACATAATAGAAAGAAGAGATTGTGTTTTTATTGAATGCTGGAGATTTCAAAAGGCAGAAATAGAGAACTCTTTTAGTTCATTTGCTCTCTTAGTGTGTTCGTAGGTTACGTTCGAGGATATGTTTTCCACATATATTATGGTGGAACACATGTTACAGTTGTTATTTAACCAAAATATATTTATTCTCACCAGTTACTGAAAATCCTATTTAAATAAACCTAAAATTTTAACATAATCTTTAATAATTACGCGCTTTTCTTTAAATTTTCACATCTTTACATATAATTATACCTCGGCTTTAAAAGTTCAGATTTTTCTCAAACATTACAATACAATTATTATCAAATTATTCTCGGTTAATTCGAACTGGCAATCATTAAAAGCGTATTTTTTTAGCTTTTAACAGAGCAACTTTGTTTCTATTGAATGTATTTCAAAAAAGTAGAAAAGTTTATAGAAGGGAATTAATAAGCTTTGAAAGATGAAAACTTTTAAACGACTTCCCTTTTAAGGATGTAATTTCAAGAACTATTTTTATAATAACAAATATTTTTAGTACTCTTGTTGTTATTACTCTTCTTTTTGTTACTCTTCTTTTTGTTACTCTTCTTTTTGTTACTCTTCCAGTCAGCAAAAAATTTTAGAATCTTCTAAAAATCACTTATTTTTTTTTTTTTTTTATAAAAATTCCACATCATTTGGGAAATCTTAAATTGAATTTCCAAGAGAATAATGACGGTATTATTTCAGCATTTAATGAAAAAGATAATGTGGTCTGTGCGTGAATTATGCCAATTTCAAACTGTCTAGTAAAGAGAAATTATTTATTTCTAATTGTTCTTTATCGTTGTCTTAAATTTGATCGTTCATATGTAATTTTCACATATTATGTTTTTTTTTTTAATTTTCTTTAAACATATTTCATCCCAATTAAAACCCGAACATAACTTTGTTTTATAATTTATTAAAAAACGTTAACTTATAAAGTTATCGACGCGGTTTACTTTTCTTAAATTCTATTCATAACCGGAACTAGATTTGCTTTATTTCTAACGCTTAAGATTTGTCATATTAAATTCCTTTAACTTACTTATTTGGCATTTATTATCTCTTGTAACTTTTTCTTTATAAAATTGATTCTTTTTACCGTGTATTTGAAATATCAGATAATTTATAAATAAATAACTGTGTTTGCTATTGATAATCGCAATTAATCAAAAAGCTAGGGAAAAGTGAATTTTTAATAGAGTAAGTTAGGTGTACGCCTTGAGAATTTGTGACGTTTTTAATGGGAAGTTTCTATAATAGGTATCTTTTGAATGTCAGTAATACTTTCATTAACGTTTTTTGAATTAATTGCTCTCCCTATTAATCAAAAATAAATTTATTTAAACTTTCTATATTCTAATTAAGCTTGGTTTCTTAAATTTTTAACTTATCATTACAACATCATTAAGTTAAATACTTACATGTAAGATTTTTCCTATCATTTTAACAATTTGGAAATATATTTTGGTTAATCATATATTAATTGAGTTGATAACGGTACTTGTATTTCAATGTCGAGATAAGATGTGTGTTCCATCATGAAAAAAATTGCGTGATTCAAAATGCAGAAATTAAGAATTTCTCACTATAATTTAGTATATTTATGTATAGCCTGGATTTTGCAGCTTTGGATATTAAATTTTTTATATTTTGCTTTATTTAAAAGATATTCTTTGGACAACGATAAATTTTCTTCGCGGGATTGCATTTTAGTTAACATAACAAAATTTTTAACTTATTTCTAATTAGCTTTTATTTCTTACTTTTCACATAAGCAAATTTAGGTAACTCTTAAGATAAAACGATTTTTATTACTAAAAGTATTCAACATTTGAATTATTTTGTAATCTTAAACTTGAGTTTAGTGGAGCTTTGTGTATTTTACTTCAAAGCATATTGCAAAAAATAATGGTTTCATTGAAATAGCCCTATTTCAAAAGCAAGAAAGTGAATTTTATTAATCAGGTTTATAGGTGTCCTAAAATTACGTTTTTTAAATGAAATTTACAAATTATAAGAAAGCTTTAGAAAAAATACGCAATTTTCTTTAAGTTTGTGAAAATTTTGGTTTTAATAAAAAATTTAACTTCTAAATTACGCTTTGTCTTAAATAGGTTTCATCCTTACAATTTTAGAACTCCTAAAAGTACGTTTTTCCTAAATTTCAACATTTAAAATTTATTTGTTAAATCTTAAAATTTGAGTTTTTAACGGGTATTTTCAGATTTGAAAAATAAATGTGTTTCCTTGAAATGCAATTTCAAAAAGCAGAAAAGTTGATTTATTAAAAAGTTTTAGATGTCTTAATTGACGTTTTTTCATGAAAATTTCATTATTTTGTTTTTATATACGGAAAATTTTCATTAGTATTTGAAAACCATTTTTAAATAAAAAAATTTAACTTCTAAAATACGCTTTTTTCTTAAATTTTTCACATTCATAAATATTAAAGATTAAAGTACGATTTTTCCTAATTCTCAACATTTGAAATTATGTTGTTGTTAATCTTAAAATTGAGTTTTTAAGTTTTGAATTTTAAGTGTTTAATTATAAATATAAATGTTTTCATTGAAATGCGCAATTTTCAATTAAAAGGCAGAAAAGAGAATATATTAATTAATAGTTTTAGGTGTTCTTAAATTGACGCTTTTTTAATGACAATTTCATATACTGTTTTATATACCAAAATATTTTGAAGCTATTTTTATTTGTCACTGTTTTTAATATAAATTTTAATTCTTAACATTACTCTTTTCTTTCAGTTCATCTTAAAACAATTTGATCTAAAAGTACGATTTTTCCTAAATTTCCAACCATTTGAAATTATTTGTTAAATTCTTAAATTGAGTTTTTACAGGGATTTTTAAAAATAAAAATATAATGTTGTTTTCTTTGAAATGCTATTTTTCAAACAATAATAAATAATAAATGTGAATTTATAATAGTTTTAGGTATCTTAAATTGACGTTTTTTTTATGACATTTTAATATTTTAGTTTTTTACTTACCAAATATTTCATTAAGTTTTGAAATACTTTTGTGTTTAATAAAAAATTTAACTTCTAAAATGTACGTCTTTTTCTTAATATTTACTTACAAATTTAGACTTCTTCAAAGTACGATTTTTCTAAAAATTTCAGCAACATTTGAAATTATTTAGGAATTTAATCTTAAAATTGAGTTTTTAACGGGGTTTTTAGCATTTCAAATACGATTTGGGGTCATTGATAATGCAAATTTTTCAAAAAGGCAGAAAGGATTATTAATTGTTTTTCTTGTCTTAAATTGACGTTAATTTTAATTGAAAATTTTCAATATTTGTTTTTATATACCAAATATTTCATTAGTTGTGAAAACCTGTTTTAATAAAAAAAAAATTTAACTTCTAAAATTACGCTTTTTTCTTACAATTTTCACATTACAAATTTTTGATACTCTTAAAAGTACGATTTTTCATAATTTTCAACATTATTTTGAAATTATTTTGGTAAATCTTAAAATTGAGTTTTTTAACGGGTATTTTCAGCATTTGAATAAACAATCATGTTTCTTTTTTGGAAATTGCTATTTTCAAAAAGCAGAAGAAGTGAATTTATGGAAATAATTGAAAATAATCCTTAATTTGAGTTTTTTTTAATGAAATTTTCAATATTTGTTTTATATCCCACAAATTATCATTAGTTGTGAAAACCTGTTTAGGTATAAAAAAAATTTTTAACTTCTGAAAATTAACGCTTTTTTTTCTTAAATTTTCACTTAACTAAAATTAGAAATCTTAAAAGTACGATTTTTCCTAAATTTCAACATTAGAAATTATTTGGTAATTCTTAAAATTGATTTTTTAACGGTATTTTCAGCATTTGAAAATATGTGTTTCATTGAAATGCAATTTCAAAAAGCAGAAAAGCGAATTTATTAATAGTTTTAGGTGTCTTAAATTGACGTAATTTTAATGAAATTTCAATATTTGTTTTTATATACCAAATATTTTTAGTTTTGAAAACCTGATTTGTTAGGTCTATTTCTAACTTCTAAATTTTACGCTTTTGCTTAAAATTTTACATTACAAATTTAGAACTCTTAAAAGTACGATTTTTCCTAAATTTCAACATTTGAAATTATTTGGTAAATCTTAAAATTGAGTTTTTAACGGTATTTTCAGCATTTGAAAAAATAATGTGTTTCATTGAAATGCATTTCAAAAAGCAGAAAAGCGAATTTATTAATAGTTTTAGGTGTCTTAAATTGACGTTTTTTTAATGAAATTTCAATATTTGTTTTTATATACCAATATTTAATTAGGTGAAAACCTGTTTAATAAAAAATTTTACCTTCTAAAATTACGCTTTTTCTTAAATTTTCACATTACAAATTTAGAACTCTTAAAAGTACGATTTTTCCTAAATTTCAACATTTGAAATTATTTGGTAATTCTTAAAATTGATTTTTACGGGATTTTCAGCATTTGAAAAAATAATGTGTTTCATTGAAATGCAATTTCAAAAAGCAGAAAAGCGAATTTATTAATAGTTTTAGGTGTCTTAAATTGACGTTTTTTAATGAAATTTCAATATTTGTTTTTATATACCAAATATTTCATTAGTTGTGAAAACCTGTTTTAATAAAAAATTTTAACTTTTAAAAATTACGCTTTCTCTTAAATGTTTTCACATACAATTTAGAACTCTTAAGTACGATTTTTCAACATTTCAAATTTGAAATTATTTGTTAAATCTTAAAATTGAGTTTTTAACGGTATTTTCAGCATTTGTTAAATCTTAAAATTGAGTTTTTAACGGTATTTTCAGCATTTTCAAAAAGCAGAAAAGAGAATTTATTAAGTTTTAGGTGTCTTAAATTGACGTTTTTTAATGAAATTTCAATATTTGTTTTTATATACAAAATATTTCATTAGTTGTGAAAACCTGTTTTTAACAAATTTTTAACTTCTCTAAAATTACGCTTTTGCTTAAATTATCAATTAAAATTTAGAACTCTTAAAAGTAGCGATTTTTCCTAAATTTTCAGCATTTGAAATTTTTGGTAATTCTTAAGATGAGTTTTTAACGTATTTTCAGCATTTGAAAAAATATGGCTGTTTTCATTGAAATGCAATTTCCAAAGCAGAAAAGCGAATTTATTAAATAGTTTAAGGTGTCTTAATTGACGTTTTTTAATGAATTTCAATATTGTTTTATTACCAAATATTTCATTAGTTGTGAAAACCTGTTTTAATAAAAAATATTAACTTCTAGAATTACGCTTTTTCTTAAATTTTCACATTACAAATTTAGAACTCTTAAAAGTACGATTTTTCCTAAAATTTTTTGGAAAATTATTTGGTAATTTTAAATTGAGTTTTCTACGGGATTTTCAGCATTTGAAAAAATAATGTGTTTCATTGAATGAAATTTTCAAAAAAGCTGAAAAGTGAATTAAATAATAGTTTTAGATGTCCTTAAATTGACGTTTTTAACTGAAATTTCAATATTTGTTTTTATTACAATATTTCATTAGTTTTGACAAACCTATTTTAATAAAAAATTTAACTCTAAATTACGCTTGAGATAAATTTCCGAGTAAAATTTGAACTCTTAAAAGTAACGATTTTTCATAAATTTCACATTTGAAATTATTTGGTATCTTAAAATTGAGTTTTAACGTATTTTCAGCATTTGAAAAAATAATGTGTTTCATTGAATACATTTCAAAAAGAGAAAGAGAATTTATTATTGTTTTAGGTGTCTTAAAATTGACGTTTTTTAATGAATTTCATATTTGTTTTTTTATATACCAATATTTCATTAGGTTGTGAAAACTGTTTTAATAAAAATTTAACTTCTCCAATAACGCTTCCTTTTTATTAATTTTCACATTACAAAATAAAGAAACTCTTAATAGTACGATTTTTCCTAATTTCAACATTTGAATTATTTGGTAATCTTAAATTGAGTTTTTAACGGTATTTTCAGCATTTGAAAAAATAATGTCTTTCATTGAATTGCAATCTTCGCAGAAAAGATTTTATTAATAGTTTTAGGTGTCTAATTGACGTTTATTAATGAAATTTCAATATTTGTTTTTATATACCAAATATTTCATTAGTTGTGAAAACCTGTTTTAATAAAAAATTTTAACTTCTAAAATTACGCATTTGAAATTATCTGGTTACAATTTAGAACTCTTAAAAGTACGATTTTTCCTAAATTTCAACATTTGAAATTATTTGGTAAATCTTAAAATTGAGTTTTTAACGGTATTTTCAGCATTTGAAAAAATAATGTGTTTCATGAAATGCAATTTCAAAAACAGAAAGGATTTTTATTATTGTTTTAGGTGTCTTAAATTGAGTTTTTTAATGACATTTCATATTTGTTTTTATATACCAATATTTCATTAGTTGGAAACTGTTTTTAAATAAAAATTTTAAGTTCTAAAATTACGCTTTTTTAAATTTCCATTACAAATTTAGAACTCTTAAAGTACGATTTTTTTCCTAAATTTCACATTTGAAATTATTTTTGGTAAATCTTAAAATTGAGTTTTTAACGGTATTTTTCAGCATTTTGAAAAAATAATTGTTTTCATTGAAATGCTATTTCAAAGCAGAAAAGTGAAATTTATTAATAGTTTTTGATGTTCTTAAATTGCT
>JABUQX010007753.1:30000-42199 GCA_015478945.1 Trachelipus rathkii | reverse complement strand
GCCAGCGAACTCATCCGGCACCTCAAGGGAGGACCGGGTTATATGACGGGTTCTTTAAAAATTCAGTCATTGTAAATTGAATAAATATTAACGTATCAGTGACAGAACCTTAGAATAAGGAGGGGGTCGTGATGCCTGAACGTTCTTCTCAACAAAATAGAAAATTGACGAGAGAGTTTTAAAAAAGGAGGACTACAAACCCCTAGGACTACCACTTTATCAGGAGAGCAATATATGTGGAACAACCCCAGAACTGTGATTCATACTCACAACGAGCCGAACAAGCCGGCTAAACTTTCAAGAACGCTAGCACTGGGGTGCGTCGAGAAAAGTTTCGAAAGGAACCTGGAACCATCCATTTCCTAGAATACTTGTTAGAACAAGAACCTAATGTGATCCCTCCTAAGATCTGAGAAAAACGCACGAACATTAAGAATAGAAAGATAGGCTAGATGTGTTTATTCAAAGAAGAATATTAATATCATTGTGTGGGAAGTATTTTGCAATTATGTTAGCATTGAAAGGAACTCCTGAAATCTATTGACCGGATTGGAAACAACGGGACCAGTGTTATCTTCAGCTACCATTTAAGTCGGGAACATATCATCTGTGTATTTCTTCTACGGCTACCCTCCTAGCATCATTTAATTTTCATGGACGTCTTCTTCAAAGGGAAAAGTAATGATAAAGTCGGTGTGGACTTATCAGCCTCCTAAGAGTGGACAGAGGAGAAACGAGTAACAGATAGATATATGATGGCAAACTAATAGGAGAGAGGTTGAGATCTTAGATAAAACAACTCTGAGGGGACAATACCCACTATAGCAGATTATAAAGCACATAACATGGCAGATCACAGAACAGAGACTCAGTAATTTTTTATGATTCTTATATATACTCTATATATACTTAAACATTTGTGATGTATAGTTCTATATTATCATATATATATATATACCTAAGAACCGTAAAATAAAGATATTCATATAAAGATATTCAAGGTATTCAAGAACGTATGATTACTATACCTAACAGTTATCATAAAAAATACTCTCGTGATAATAAAACAATAGATACTATATCGTCCTATGCCAACATAGTAACACCAGCATAGTCATTCTTATATCTACTATAATATATATTATAATAATACTATATATAAGATGTTATCCTTTATATATGTTTATATAATTGACAATACTCAAAAGGATTTTAAAAAAGTTCACTAATATCTTTTTTTAAAATTAAATGTTTGCATATTAATTATTAAATTGTTTTTGCCCACTTAAAACTTATTGAAATAATCCAAAGCTTAACTTAACTTCAGGCTGTAGATATTCTCAATTTTTAAAAACAAATTTTTCTAAAACTGTTTTGTCGTCGTTCATCGTAGACCACTGAACCAAAAAAATTACCCCAGTGGTTCTTAACGTTTTTTTTTATCAATATACTATTTTTTTTTATTTACTTTTTTTTTATATAAATTTATTTTTTTTCACTTATTCCTTTATTCCAACTTCCCAAGTTACTGTAATTGTTTTTTTATACCATATAAAAAAAAAAAAGAGTATCCCATAAACAAAAAATAAAATGTACGAAGAGGATTTAAGAAGAGATCATAGTCAAAAGAAGGAAGAGAGATTTTAAGCTACACAATAACATAATAGAGGAAAAAGAAAGAAACCACTGGAACATCTATGCGGCCGGGCGGAATAAAAAATGAAAATAAATCAAATTAAATTCATTTTTCGATTATATATTTTAAATTTTTCTTTCCAGTTGTGGACAAGCTATATTACACATGAAGTTCGGCACCAAGCAGACAGGCCAGATCGCATTTTGCTATATTAAGTATAGAAGATTATACGGAACGTTATTTTATATTTTCCTTCTTATACGATTCTTATTGATTATTTATATTCAGTCCTTAATTTTTTAAAAAAGAAATTTAATATTCTTAAATAATATATATATAAAATATATTATATATCTATATTATAATATA
Organism: Trachelipus rathkii; assembly: GCA_015478945.1. Taxonomy (NCBI): domain Eukaryota; kingdom Metazoa; phylum Arthropoda; class Malacostraca; order Isopoda; family Trachelipodidae; genus Trachelipus; species Trachelipus rathkii. The sequence goes on along the minus strand of JABUQX010007753.1, from coordinate 40,194 downwards.
TATATAATATATATATATACTATTTAATATATATATATATTTCAATTATAATATCTATTTATTATATATTTATATATTCTTATATTATATATTATATAAATATATATATTATTATATATATCAAATAATATAATAAATATTATATTTATATAATAAAAAATATATATATAAATATATAATTATATATAAATATATATATACTATATATATATATATATATATATATAATTATATTAATTATATTATTATATATATAATATAATATATATATAATAACATATTATAATTATCATTATCATTAATATATAATAACTTCACTTCAATTTAAGACTGATAATACGAGATATGGAATTGCTACAGGAAGGAAAAAATTGGGAAGCTAGTTTCCCAATTTTGTGCGGAAAATGCACCAAAAAAAAAAAAAAATAAAAAAAAAAAAAAAAAAAAAAAAAAAAAAAATATTATCTCTAAAAAAAAAATACATGCTTACCTGACGAAAAGGAATACAATTTTGGATACCCTTAAAAATAATTAAATGAAAAATCGTAAAAAAAAAAAAAAAAAAAAAAAAAAAAAAATTTAATATATAATATATGATAGAGGCCTATTTCTTAGAGACATTTGACAAGAGAAATGCAGATTAAAATGTACTATCTTCCTATTATATTTTCTTTATTTTTTTTTTTTTAACCTAGACACCCCAGTTTTTATACCCCATGAGCAGGAGTCGGTTTGGTTGGCTTTTCGCCTTCGTGAACTCGGTTGGATATTCCCACTGCGGGGAGGTACGGACTTTTAGGTATTTGGGTGTTTTTTGAGGGCGTTTTGCCTACCCCCAGGTATGGGGAAGGGGAAAACGTTTCAACTGTTAAGTGGTCGGAGAAACTAAAATTCCATTTAAAAAAAATCAACATTTTTGTTCCACATCACAGAAACTGCACGAAAAAAAAATAAATTTATTTTACTTTCTTTTTTTTTTTTTAAAATTTTTTCTTTTTTTTTTAATTTCTAAAACAAAACTTTTAAAAAAGGATTAAAAAGTATTTTATGGTTAATTCTTAAAAAGGATTAGATTTTTTTTTTTGTGTGGTTTTTGACGTGCGGTAAGACGTCTAGATCGGGTTCCGTCCGAACAGCCTGCTAACCCGCTACGTCGGTATACATGGTATAGATGCGCACTGGACTACAACGTTTTATGCCTCGAACTCGGTGAGCTCTTCCTATTTCCGCGCCGATCTTAAGTGTTCCATTCCCTTATCTACGCTTTTGCTACTAGACGCCTATGCGCTGTCATCTACTCTGTGGCTTTATGTCTATGTCACGTACCCAGCACAGCTTCCTCCTGCTACTGTAGCTATAAAGAATTCTATGGGCTCGGTCGGATGGCGTACACGAATCTCATGAAAAATAACTACTATTCTCGTCTAGCTCTCTTACTTCTTACTCTCTTCTATTATAATCTATCATTACTAATATATATTATTTACTTATCTATATATCTATTTATACCTATATATATATATTATTGGGATTTTAATTCATAATTATTTTACCTTGGTTAAACAACACCTATTTATAACAAAAAAAAAATAAAATTTAATAAATTTAAAGAAAAAAAAAAAAAAATGATAAAAAAAATGAAAAGGAAGAAATTAATTAATAGTACAAAAAAAATAGACTTTAATCAAAGCATAACAATAGCTAGACATTGGCTAAAACATCAATCGCATCTCTTACATTCTCGTCAAACTCTCTCTCGTTAAGCCTCCTCGCAATACTGCCTCTCTCCTCACTCAATCTCTCTCTCTCTCTCTCCTCTACTCTCTCTCTTCTCGCTCTCTCTCTCTCTGCTTCTCTCTCCTCTCTCTCTCTCTCTCTCTCTTCTCTTCTCTCTCTCTCTCTCCCCTCTCTCTCTCTCTCTCTCTCATCTCTCTCTCTCTATATGATATACTATATTTATTACTATATAATCTATATTCTTATATCTTAATAACTATATATTATAAATATGAAATAGTAAAAAAATATAAAAATAGTATAGAAAGTAAGATATAATATATATAAATACACCGGCACCAAGTTTTCGGGCGGAACCCAATTTTTAAAAAAGATTATGGTTAAACGGGCCAAAGTTATTACCGGAACTTTCCACTTTTTCAATATGTCTAATAGAATTCAAAGTAATTTGATGGTCATTTACTCATTATGATCTACTGTTTAAAATTAATTTATTATAGTTAATTGATTATTTATTCAACAACAAATATCATGATAAAATGACCTCTTGACTCTATACTTTCGAAAACTTTAGATATGACACTATTTTCAAACTCGAACCAGTACCTATTCAAATATTCTAGTAGATCTTAGACCTGGCGACCTAATAAATTTGTACGAAGTACTGTTGTTTTTAATAATATTTATGATTAGGGGGTATTATTATTATGTAGTTATTATTATTATTATGTCAATTATTAATGTATTATTATATTATTTGGACTCGCAGGAACTATATTATTACCCCAACTAGGATTTACCTTCTAATTTAATAAAAATATCTACTCAAACTGTTTAAGCAAAATTTAAAAAATTTAAAAGAAGATTCCATAATTTTCTTACTTAAAATGAAACTTATTTGAATTTTGAAATGTTTTAGTGTAGGAAAATAATTTGCTCTCCATGCTTGTGGAAGTTCAACGTAAGTTCTCTAATCCGGTCAAACACGTACCGCTATTCTGAATTAAAAGTGTCTCTCACGAATTAAAGGGTTGATGACATCAGGGCAAGGGCAGGGCGAGCATTCTCTTCACATATCCAATTAAATAAAAACAAGGTGTTTCAATTGAATTTGCTGCTAATAAAGATCTTTTTTTGATTCCGAACTCCTTGTTAAAACAACTTTTCCAAAGGTATCAGAATCTTCTCAGCTCTCCCGGCAGCAACCAAAATCTTTCGCCTTCCCGAAATACAAAATTCCTAATATATACTATATTATATATAATGTATATTTAAATTTTAAATAATTAATTTTATTAATATTTTCATTAAATATATTATTTTTAATAGTTATATATTTAATTATTATTTAAATTATATTATAATATTTTATTTAATATTTATTAATATTAAATATATATATATAATTATATATATATAATTATAAATTATTTATGTTAATTTATTTATTTTAATATATTTATTTTTTATTATATAAGATTATTTATTTAATCATATTTTTTTATATTATTTTATTTTTATTTTTATCTTTGTCCATTATAGAATTTATATATTATATTATAATATATGTATATATTTAATATTAATCCCATTCCGAGATAATTATACTAGATAATATATTACTTATTTTATTTTTTAATTATTTTATTATTTATTAATGATTTAATTTTTTTGTACCGAAAGTTGAATAATATTAATAACTCCCAGTGGCGGTGAACTAAGAGTGCCATGCTGCGCCCCCGCCAAAGTGACACATGGGCCCCGCGTGTGGCACTTATACAAATAAATAAAAATATACATACCTATTATAACTCATATTGACAAGGGATTTTAAAGTCAAAATACAAATAATTTTTTTATTTACCAAAGTACCTTAAATAAATTTATAAAATAAATAAAAAAAAATATTAAAAATTTTGCCTGGATAGAATGCTTATAGGAAGTATAATGTAAAAATTAAAATATATATGTAATATAAAAATATTATAATATATGGTATATATGGGGATAGCTATTGGTAACTATTCCACCCTCCCCTATAGATATTATATTATATATATATATTTATATAATATTAATATTAAATATATAATAATTATACCTTATATGCTATTTATCAGATTAGTACTTATTTGATTGGAGAAATATAAGATATTTTTGATAAAAAAGTATTGGACATTTTTTGCGTAAAGAGCTATGTATAAATGATTTGATATAAATGTGATATCTGGGCACAAATGGGAGAAAACATGTATTAAAAGACTTTTCACTTTTTTGTACAAAAATTAATCCAAATTCTCAAAAAACATCTTGATATTACATTCTTGCTTAACCTAAATGTAGATTATTACTTATTTTATTAATATAATCTAATTTCCCCCCCCCCCCTCCTCAAAAATGAAACTCAATATATAGTGGTAAATTGAACTATATATTGTAATATATTTATATAGTAATATATATATTATATTATTGATTAGTATATATATAGTAACTAATAATATTTTAATTTAAATCCTCAAGTTAGGGTGATAGTTTGGGTAATGAGTAGGGCTTTGCTATATTAATGCCCTATTATCCTATATTATATCTGTAACTAATATTATATATATTATAATTATAAGTAAATAATTAAATATAATAAAATTAATATACATATATAATATTTATAAAATTATAAAATATATAAAATAAATAATGTTTTTTGGTTGTTAATTATATTTATATATATAATACTAGATATATATACCCATTATAAAAAATATAGTACTATTAATTGTTATAGATATATAGGTATATTCTATATATTGATATACATATTATATATACCATGATGAGTGAATAGGGTGTTTATACCAAATATATACTCATTATATGATATACTATACATAAAAAGACACACCTCACCCGTAGAATAAGAATGTTACTTACAAAATTCGTGAATATCTGGTCTCTCTGCCTTGTCAGAGAGGATATTCGAAAGGGGTATGAATTGCGTATTTAGTAGTTTACTCCAATAATCGTTTTTGGCTCACATTGCCATGAATTTATAGCCACTTTTCTGAATCAAGGAGTAACGACATCGTTCACATTTTTCAATGGTTAATAAAGCCAATGCACTTCGCCTTGTTTGTGTCATTAATAATGAGAAAAAGTTTATAATTAACTTTGAGCTTGAAACGACCTATTGCAGTCTGTCTCGCAAGATGTTTAACTTAACGTTCAAATTACAAACGTAACTGCTGATACACAATAGTCTGGACGGTAAGTAACCCTTGCTTAAGTCAGCTGTTATCTTATCGTATAAAAAGTGCTAAATTTCTATTATAATTTTGAATACCAGTTTTATGATATTTAGAAGTTTATTTAGTATCTATATGTTATTCTAATTTTTAAAATGGATTCGTAAACTTGGAAAGTTCTAAATGATTCGTATTTTTCTGTGTTTGATTTTGATTTACAAAGTTTATTTATCTTGTAACTTATTCATTTGAGTAGCTTCTGCTATTGCTGCTTAGCGAGCAGAAAATGAAAATAACTCATGTTAACAATTTATTTCATGTACTATCTCGAAATTAGAAGTATATTTTGATTCCGTTTAATATGAGCTTTATTTAGATTTATTGAAATACCCTTATTCTAAAGGCATTCAATGGGTCTTTAATTCTTTCAATAAGATAAAGCTCATCAAAAACTTTCTTAATCTGTGTATTTTGTACGATCTGGAAGTGAAAATTTTGTTTCAAATTGTTCTTCCAATATGATCAAGTGAATGGGAAACTTCTCTAATAATCTTCAAATATGGTCTAAGCACACATAAGTTTGAGTTTTGCTTTTAAAGAAAAAGGTGTTGTGTGAAGGTTATTATAAGGCATAATATTAAAGCAACATTGGTGCTTTTTAATGATACGTTTTTCTCTAACTCAAGAGAATAAATTCAAAATTTTTTTATACATATTGCTATCTATATTAGAAACTAAAGATTACCCCTCAATCTCAAAAAATCGATTAGTACAAGGAAACTAATACTTTAGAATCAGCGTATTGAAATGTTGTATGAAAGGAAAAGGATTTTCTTTTTTTAACGTAAAAAGAATACCCAGGGTAAACCGCAAAGATAGCCGGAGTCGGGGGTCTCTCGCCTCCTGGGGGACGACGGGGCAGGACTTCGTCTCCCCTCTGTCCCACGTTGGCTCGAGGCCCACCTAAAAAAAAAGTTCATACTATTCAAAGTAATGTTATTAGTATAAAAAAAAAAATTTTTCCTTTATTTTCATACAAAATTTCAATTTTGAAATAAAAGATGTGATTAGTTTCTTTACCTATCGTAGTTTGGAATATTAAAAAAAAAAAAAAAATTGTCATTTCCCAACAGTTCATGACGCTATTCCATATATATGTATCAGTTTTCTTAGTACCTATCATTAGTTTTGAGATATTGATGGGGTAACTTCTTTAGTTGAAATATATAATTACAATCTGTATATACTATTATTATATAATATTATATATATAATATATATATATTATATATAATATATATATAATATATAATATATATAATATATATATAATATATATATTATTAATATTATAATATATCAGTGGCGTACTTTGAAGATTACATGGAGCAATTATTAATATATATATTATATATATATATAGTATAATATATATTAATATATTATATATATATATTATAATATATATATATATATATAATATAAATATTATATATTATATTACCGGTATATATATATATATTAATATATATATATATATAATATATATACTATATATATACTATATATATTATATTACTTATATTAATTATATATATTATATATACTTATATTAATTATATAATTATATATAACATATATTAACTGCAATACGTCCTTATTTATTTGAAGAATTAATTTTTGCACGTCCTTTTGATAGTTTGTTTATTATGTGTTTAATTTTAGGATTTAAGTAAGCCTTTGTTTAATATACATTATTTAATAATCAATAAAAATATATAAAATCATGAAACTAATAATAAGGGTTTGGATGAAATTTCTACACACTATAAAAATAATGGATATCTCAGGTGATTCTGACAAAAAAGCATATTTTCATAAATTCTACTGGAACTCATATTTTCACTCTGCCACCATAATTGAAATTCGTCATTCGATAGAATAGATATGACTGATGTGATTGAGTAAATGAGAGAGGAGAAGAGAGAGAGAGAGAGATAAGGAGAGAGAGGAGATTGAGAGAAGAGAGAGAGAGAGGAGAGAGAAGAGAGAGAACGAGAGAGAAGGGAGAGAGAGAGAATAGATGAGAGACAGAGAAGAGAGAGAGAGGAGACGACGAAGAGGAACTAGAAGAGACGAGAGAGAGAGATTCAAATTCATTTTTTTCAAATTATTTCGTACGATTTGCTGTGCGTGGTGAGCGAAAGTTTCGTACTCGCGAAAATACGGAGGCAAGTTCCGCTTCGAGGGCAGCTCAGTATCAGCCTTGGCTGAGTGAATTATATTTCTATATGAAATATGGAGATTCTACCCGTCCCCGACCGCTTTCCAATTTATCTTAGGAAACAGAAGTAGGACGGAAAAATTTCAATTGTATTTTGATATATGCTCATCAATTCTGTTTATAGGCTAATTCATTTTGATTCACTAAGAATCAAAAGCTTTTTGTTGAAAAGCTATAATCTTTGCTTCCTTCCATTTTAATTGATTTTATTATAAGCTTAAATTTGTACATTCTTTTTGATTATTCACAAACTTATTCAATGGATACAGGATAACATATATTAATAATATATATATAATATATATATTAGTTATATTTCTTTAATGTATATAATATATATATATATGATTTGAATATTTATTTTAATACTAAACAGTAGTAAATTGTTTTAAATATTTTTTCTAATATATTTAAAGTACGTTAATGTTTATTATAAATAATAAACTGCATAATACCCAATTTAACCTTTAAACACCATTTTTCGAACGATAGTTTTATTTACTGTAGTTACTAGATTTTGTGGTATTTAAAATATGCGTCAACTCTGTCCATCCGCTGAAGCTTGGTAGACGAGAAGTTTATTTAATATAAAACAAATCGACGGTGGATATTTTGGTTTACCTACTGTCAAGTCTTATTTAGTTTGCCTACTGTCAACAGTTTTATTTGACCTTACCTACCTGTAAACTTGTCTTTCTTATTTTGATTCCAATTCTACTGCTACGTCTCCGCACCTTTGTTTCCTCTGTTGGCTGTTTAATGTTGACTACCTCTGTTAACCTATTTTGTTAGGTTTAATTACTAGTCACGTGCCTATTTTGTTATCCTACTGCTAAACTTAATTCTTAGTTCTCCTATTGATGTTGTAAAATAAATTTATTTGTAATTAAATTTTTTAAACAAAACAATTTTGTTCTTATTTTTATTTCTAAGACTTTAAATAATCAATTTTGTACAGGACATTTTGTGTGTTGTGTTGAATTTTATCCTCAAAGACATACCCTAACTACCCCGTTAACTCGGGCATTGATGACCCGGCAACCTTTCGTATATTTAACAATTTCATCTTAATAATTATAAGTGGAAATTAATACCAAATTTTTATATTTAAGACGAGGTCTTGGACAATATAGATAATAAAATAATTAATAATAAAAATAAGCTATGATGATAATAATAATTAATTCATACTAAGATTTATATAAATTAATAATTAAATAATCAAACCCAGATGTTTCGACATTTATTAAGAAATAGATGGCCTAAAAATGTATATATTTACGATCTTTAATTTGTTTGATAAATAAGACAATTTGATGATCATGCATTGTTGAAGCAAATCTCTACTGAACAATTTATAATTTAAGCACGATAGATATCCCAATGAGGGGATGGGTAAAATGATGTGGATTTTTATTTTAATAAAAGTTTCACCCCCGCCACCCCCCCCCCCCCCCCCCCCCCCCCCCCCTATATGGAAGGAAGAATGGTGAGGTTGTCATTATAAGAAGATGTTTCGTTCCCCAAATCCCCCCCTCCCCAGTCTCTGTGTAAATTACAGAGCAGGCATAGAAATTAGGAATAATAAAATATTATTCTACTACTAATAATAATAATAAAGGGAGATTTTTTTTATTTTAACACGTGATAGTACGACTGGTGAAGAGTGGTTGTGTGTGTTTCGCGCGTGCGTTGTTTACTTGTTTGTGTGTGGGTGTGTGTGTGTATGTATGTCATAATATGGATGGGACCATTTGTACAAAAATAACAAAATAAAAATATCATGATAATGGAAAAATCAGAAAGGTGAAAGCTTGCGAAAATAATTATTTATATTATTTATTACTTATTTATTGTTTTCACTTATTATTTGCAATTTATTATTTATTATCTTATTATGTACATTATTATTATTATTATTATTAATTATTATTATTATTTATTATTATTCATTATTATATAAGCAATTATGTAGAGATAAAATGAAAATAAGACCGGACGCCGCCGTCATATCCTTTATAGTTTACGCATTATTTCTAATTAATAATAATAACTAATTAATAATAATAATAATAATAATAATAATAAATAATAATAATAATAATATGCGTTTGATCCATATTACGCGAGAAATCGTTGCTGAGTTCATTCGAAGTATATACGTCACTAATGTATACCCCCGCGTCGCTGACGCTCGGAAAATGCAAGAAAATTTATTTCTGAAAAGCTTCTGACAGTGTTGCTTGCTTGCCCAAGTCAATTGGTGGTGGATCGTTCACCGTATCAACTTTGTCTTGTGAGTAGCTTTTAAGTTCTACCTTTGTGTGTGGAAAAGCTTGTGTTAATCGACACATCGTCTGTGCTATCTCGTTGTACGCTATTTTGATAAGAAGAGTTTTTATAGCCAGTGGGATGCGTGCCGAAATAATAATTGGTGGGAGGAGCTGAATTTTGGTACTTGGCAAACAATTTTTTTTTTATATTATTAAGGTTTGATATGTTATTGAAAAAAATCAGTGTTTGATGATAAAAAGTATATATATATATCATATATTATATATATATAATATATAATATATTATATATATATAATATATTATATATATATATATATATAATATATATTATAATATAGAGGAAAATTTGTAGAAACTGCTACTGTGGACTACCGAGGTACCTTAAACTAACCTACCTAACTTAACCTAACTAACTTAACCTAAATTAATTTCATTATATACCAGTTTGATGATCAGGAACATTCAGGAGGTTATGGAAGAACTCCAGCCTTGTGAGGTCGTTGACTATATCCTCACTAGTTACAGTACAGTTTATACAAAATTTGCATATATATTATATAATATAAATACTATATATATAATATATATATATATATATATATATTTATTTTTTATATATATATTTATATATATA
>JABUQX010007753.1:17500-27500 GCA_015478945.1 Trachelipus rathkii | reverse complement strand
TACTTAATATATATTTCGCTATCTTATAGCTCAATGTGGTCAAGTGGTCAACACACTTACTATTCCGTCTGCGAGGGCCAGATACTAATCCTTGGTCAAGTGAAGAAATCACTAAGGAGTAATTTTATGTCAATACTATTGAGCTGGGTTTATTAAATCGTATTTACATCAAATATATAATTATCATATATATATAATATATATATATATATATATTTATATATAAACTATATACTATATATAATATATATTATATATATATATATGTATATATATATAATATAGTATCTATATATATACATATATATATAATATATATATTATATGATATATTTTATATATATCTTATAAATATATATATATATTATATATATATATATTATATATATAATTATATATAAATTATTTTCAGTAGATTTTACATGTTAATCCAATGATTTCTATAACTCTCTTGCCTCTTGTGCATATTATTTTAATACGGTGGTATTAATTTGATATCGAAGGGATGAGATTAGAATATTGTTATTTTTACATAAATCCGAAAGATTTATAATTATAATATTTAAAAACACTATGGTGGGAATGTTGGACATTTCTCTGTGCAAGAAAATATAACCCCCAACTCCACTCACGGGAGGGAGCATTCTAATGAAGCCTGCGGTTTCCCAAGCGTGTGTATAGAGAAAAGATTGGCGGCAAGAACAACGTGGTTCCATTGACCCTCGCCAAATGATAACTATTTCAAAAGGCGCTATATCTTTTTTGGATACCACTACTCAACAGCTGCAGAGCAGCAGCTCTTGGCTACAGAATCTTATCACAGCAGCTTGCAAGATCGTTGCAGCAGCACCAGCAGAAGTGGATTAGGAAAGCGTTTGTCACGGCGTATATCAGTGAATTCAGGAGAAAATGGGGCATCATTTTCAGAGGACCAAACTCTATCAAGGATTTAAAGGTAGTGGTGTTTTATTAAATACCGGGATAACTACCCCTCCATGTTTTTTGTCTGTTGAAATCTGCAGTGGTGTACGTAATCAAGCTTCAGACATTTCTAAGCTAACTAATACTTTTAGTATAAAACTTAGCCTTTTCCTAACTCCTAATTATTGTCGCTTTAGCACGTTGCTTTTGTATATTATTATTGATAAGTTAGTTATTATTATTAGATATTATTTATTTTTATTTAAGTAATTAGCGGTGTTTGCCAATGGGCGTAGCCATAACAAGTTCCAGATTGTATTTTTAAGCTTTTATTCTTTAGCATATATAACAACCTGTGTCGAGGTCTTTGACCTAGACTAGCTAATGCTCATCTCTTGTTATTCCATCGTAAGTGCTAAGAACAACTTCCTCTCCAAGACTCTACTTTTCCTACCTATTCTTAGACTTGCTCAAATATTTCATATTCCAGGTGACAATGTTGTCCCCAATGTTTTTTTTTTTAATCCACAATTTGTTATTTTTTTACATGAGTTTAACATTAAAGGGTATTAAATATTTTTTTATTAACCGTTTGTCATAATTCTAAAATTATATATATTATTATATATTATATAATTATAGCTATATATAAAAGCTACTATATATAATATAATATAGTATATATTATATATATTATATATATATATATATATATAATATATATATAATATATAAATATTATATATAAAATATATATTATATATATATATAATATTATATATATTATATTATATATATATATTACTACTATTGTAAGAACTTCAATTTAGACAATTTTATTTAGTGTCAGTTTATTGATTATTTAAAACTGATATAAATTATTTTAAAAGCTAACTGACGTTTCTCTACTTGATTAAGTTTATTAAAAGCTTAGACTAGCATAAATGGGCCAAAGATATAGCGTAAAAACTGTATAATAGAGAGATTGGGGAGAAGGGGACAGGAAATTTTCCCGTTTTTTTTTTTTTTTTGAAAAAAAAACCCCAAGGTGCCGTTAGGCTTGAAAAAAAAAATCTGCTAACCCTGCATGGACTCCAGACTTTACCAATGTGTTCATTTTGATGTATTTTACTGGTAAAAGTCTGGAACACCTTCCCTTCATTTTCTCCTACTTATCAAATGCGTGTTGCATCAAGTCATATGTTTTAATTGTGCAGTGGAATGGATTTCTTCTGTCTTCCCACATTGTGGAAGTATTGTATGCCTTCCCCCCACTTGGAGTATTCTGTATGAGGCACCCTTCCTCCCAATCTGTGGGTAGTATGTAGCCTTTTACTTTCAGGTACAATAATAAATTATACACAACAATCTAAAAAAAAAAAGTGGTTTGGATTAGGAAACTTATATTGACTGATTCCTTAAACCTCTCCCTCCCCCCCCACACCACCACCCCTTTAGTCATACGACTAAGAGTGTTTGTTTGTATGCTGAAGAGGAGGCAGTGTTTATCTTAGTGAGCCCACCCGCATCTCGATTGAATATTACTTTTTATTGGTTTGTCTTGGGATTTGAAACCTCTCAATTTTGTGGATAAGTGGATAAACCACTCAATGTTATTATTATTATTATTGCGTTAGAAACCGCTAAATTACGAATGAATTTAATTATATTATTTTATTATATTATTATTATTATTTTATTATTATTATTATTATATCTTATATTTATATTTTATCGTTGTCCAGTGAAAGTACCAGTTAGTATGTGCTGAAAATATAACGTATTTAAAAATAAAAAAAATAGGATAATCGGGCGGGTGACATATTAATGGCGAACTGACCCACATGTTTCCGCCAAAAGATTTAGGTTAGCCTACATAGCCTAATGTGTCAATTAAAGGATTGTGAACAAACAGCGAGTGTGATTTCCCGTTGTGATTCTGCCCCAAACAAATTCTATTATTGTTATGCATTTGTGTATTGTATCCGAGTGTGTGTATGTGTGTTGTTTTTTTATATATCATCTTCCTCTTTTCTCCTCGCCGCCCGCCGTCACTTTTCGAATGAGTACGGCTTGGGTGTGTTTATCTTCGGGGCGTCTTGACTACTTCCTCCTCTCTCCAATTGCTGCTTTCCCCCCCTTCTATCTCTATCTCTTTTTGTCACTTCAGTTTTTATCGACCGAATTTTTATATATATTTCATCTGTTGTACTGGTCTTAAAAAGATGCTTCTTGTATTGCCTTGTTTTCGTTAATTGGGTAATGATTTATTGCAATGTGAAAAAAATGAATTAGATATACTTAGTTTTCATGTCGGAAGAGACAAATAATGACTGTGTATTTCAATAATTTGTACGCACTCCATGTATATATTATAGTTTACACTGACATTCACATTCCTCCTCCTTCTCTCTCCTCTTCTCTTCTCTCCTCTTCTTCCTTTCTCTCTCTCTCCCTTCTTGCATATACATAGTAGTGTCTACTGATAACGATTTCATAGTCACCTCTAGAAATTAGAAGGTGCAGCCTCTCCCGAAAGCAACTGCTATCTCGTAACCTAAAAACAATATAACAGCCTACATTTGGAAAATATAAATAGTTGACACTTCTTTTGGGTTATTAATCGGGGAGACATTTTTTTTAGTCCATGTAATACATCCTAACCCTAAAAAAATTATTTTTTTTTTAACTAAAAGATACCCAAGTGGTAAACTACAAAGAAATGGAATGTATAAGTGCGGGCTTTCTCCACGCTAACCGGGGGACGACGGGGGGCTGTCCCTCCGTCGGCTGCGAAACCCAACCAGTGAATATTATAAAGAAAATTACATTTTGCTCCAGAAGCATAATAAAAGAAAACATTATTTGGGTAACTCTTGCTGCTCGTAAACCTACTCGCAGAAATTGGAAGGTTGAGAGCGTAACGCTGCCAGACCAAGATTATAACTAATATCTTTATTTATTTGCCCTTTTTTTTGTTAAATGGGTTATTAGGTATATTTCAATTTTAAATATCATTTAAAGGCAAATAGAAACACTTTTTGGAATTCTTCAACAAACATATGTATTCCACTAATCTTTCCCTGTTACGCTGTTATAGTTTTTTAGTTTACAATTCATGAACCACTGTCTTTTTCGGAGGACTGACCATTAAATTAGAATCTTCTTTTGAGTGACGGCTATTCCCCTATTCGCCATTCGTCGCTCTATTCGTTTTATTTCGTCGAACCTTTTCCTTAAAGACTAATCAAGAAAATGATTGGACTTTTTCGTGTTTATGGACGACAAACCACCGCCCGATAATACGCAACATTCGCCATAAATGATCCATTCAAACATGCGGTGTTTGATTTATTCGTCTTAAAAGAGTTTTCGCGAAATAATCGATACCAAAAATCGATCCCGGTAACGGATTGTATTTTTTTTCATCATCTATATGTCGTCCCATTTTATATATAATACACTATTTCATAAAATACTAATATAATATATATATCTTTTTTCTGTTCTGATCTTTCTTTTTATTATTTTTATTATCCTTATATATTTTATGGTTTGTTTTATTTCCATACATTTTATATTATATATCATTTCTTCACCTTACTTATTTGTATAGTACCTTACTTATATCCTACTATTCACTAGTATACTATATATATATATTATATATATATAAGTATATATTATAATATAATGATAGTAATGACGTCATAATGCTGCAGCGGTCGAATTATCTGCAATTTCAATCGCGAGTCTGCGATATATCTGCAACCTTGAAGACGCAGCCATCTGCATGAATATTAATATCGGATTGCTCATTACCATGGTTCTCTGTCCAATATATATATATACCCCTATCATTCTATATATAGCTATAATATATCTATATAACCCCTATATGAATGATATACCCTATATATAGTACTTCACCTATACCTATATAATACTATACTATATATATATAATAATAACCTTACTTGATTCAAAGGTCCCTAAGTGGGTTTGAACCCTTTACCCTTAAGATGGAAATCGAAGAGTGTTACCTCTGGTCAGGGGCAACACTGGGTTCAAACCCACTTAGGACGCATTACAAATTATAACCAAATGAAATTTTGAGTTTATTGGCAGCAAATATCTTTATATACTATATTATACCTATTATATATTACGTATTCTATATATATATATTATTCTATATTATCACTATATATATACCTATATCTATATTTCTATATCTATATTAATATACTATATTACTATATATATATATATATCTCCTATAATATCATATTTTATTATATATTATAATTACTATATATTATATATTACTATATATATATATATACTATATATCTTTATATATATATACCTTCTCTCTATTCTATATATAATATATATACCCTATATATATACTATTTATAATATATATATACTATATATACTATTCTTCTATTATGGGATACGGCGGTTCAAGCCGGTGGGACTGCTTTTCTTTTTTGGCGGCACCGAAGCCCGAAAGTTCCAGGATTCTCACCTCTGCATTCTCCATGTTTTTAACATCCGTCAATAAGTTACTAATGTTTAATAATAATAATAATAATAATAACTAATAATAATACACTAATAATATAATAATCTTCACATAATAATAATCGAGACCAATCCTACACTTGAGTGAGTTTCCCCGATCGAAGTATATGATAAGATACTAATTGATATGATAACTTCATTAGTGCTTTTACTTAATTCATAACCTCCATTTATTTATTAACATTTGAATAATAACTAATTAATAACTTAATAATTCAAATTAGTCAATAATATTTTGATTTACTTGAACTGTGTCTTTCCCAGAAGGTTACGTCAATGTCAGAATCAGACACCAAAACGTGCTTTGTGTTTTGTGCCCTCCGCGCGCGAGCGAGGTTACGTCACTTGAAGAAGACCAAATCTTTCCGTTTAGAACCCTGTTGCGACTATCCTTTTAATTAATTTAAAAGTCCTTCCTACATGTCACCTCCTATGAACAAATAATGCTTTGGTAATTTTTGTCATAAAACGGGACTGCAGGATTTCGATTTTTTTTTTGGGCGGGGGGGGGGGGGACTGGCAAATTTTTTTTTTGTTTTATATATTTTAATAAAATTCACCGTCTTCCCTCCCGTGGCTACCTATTAAACATTTACAATATATGTTTTTTCCCCCCCGCTTCCTCCTTTTTCCTTCCTCGATCTCTGAGAACGGCATGTTTGGGGTCGCGATTTGGGACAAGATGAACTAAGGGTTTTTAAACACCTCCCCCTCACTCACTCACCTCCCGTCCTTCACACCCTTCTGACGCCGAATTTATTTACTTTGAATGCCAATCTGCTGTCCTGGCGCCGTATTAAAAGGGTGCAATGGTCTCCCCGGTGGCAATTCAAATGCCACACCCGTTTTTTTTCTTTTTCCCTTTTTTTGCAAACGTAGTTTGAGTTGGTTGCAGAATGGATTACCTACCCTATTGCTTCAAGGTGAATCACAGAGTGCCTTTTAGGTCATGCGGCCCCATCATGTGTGAAGCATTTTCCATTATTGCAAATTATTATTATTATTATTATTATTATGGTAGATTATTATTATTGAAATTAAATTTATTTTTACTTTCCGCCTGACCTTCCGGACTAGCCGTTGTTGTTTTGATTGGTTGTTTAAATTGTAGGCATTTCTATTTGTGTGTGAAATAATAAAAAGAGATGTTGAAACTTGAAATGACACACAATTTTAAAGTTCATTTTGTGATTGTGTTAATCATCGTGGCAGTGGAGAATTGGCCAAAACACACCCCATTCCAAGCACGGCCCTCTTTGGCTATTGGTGGTAATCTAAGAATACGAGATTTTTTTCTTCTTTTGTTTTTCTTTTTTTATACTAAAATTATTCTTATTTACTACTTTTTGTAGTCCTTTTCTTCTTTTATATATGACTACGTATGATTTTTTCCCCCACTGATCTGATCTGTCAGTCTCTTGGTCTATATTAAGGTATATAGTTGAACTGCATGCCTAACCACCGCTGTGCCCCCAATCTTTTTATATATATGTTTTATGGGGGAATATTTTTGTTCTTTGGCCTTCCATATATGACATTGATTCTGAGTTATACATTTCCTCTGTTTACCAAATGTGTTTTGTGGTATTAACCCTTTTTTTAAACTCCCAGATATGGTTTTTGTTTTGGTTGTATTTTGGATGTATCTTATTCCTAGTTTTGCTAGATCAATTGACTATACTGCCGTTTGACCTTTGTAAATATGGGAGTTATCCAATTTTCAAGCTTATTCTAACACCATTCCTTAAAAAACCAGCAGTCATAAGCCTTTTTAAGGCTCATTCCGCCAGCGGCGTCAGTTGGTTAGCGCTCTGTTCTTCTTAAGCCCTTGCAAACATGCGATATACGACTAACTCGGGTATCGAAATAACCCTGACTACTGAATTTTCAATGGCCATCACTTTCCCATCTCCTAAAAAACAAATTCTTTCTCTCTTCTCTCAGTCCCATTCTCTCTCTCTCTCTCTCTCCTCTTTCTCCTCTCTCTCTGATATTGATCATTTCTCTTGTTTTTTATGCTAATATGGACTGTCGTTAGTAAGTAGTGTCGTAACTTGTATTACGGCTCTGTTATTATACTGTCGCAAAAGACCAAAAGTAGCAGCGCAGTAGATTTCAAAAAATAAATATATAAGTCAAAAAAGCTTATCTAATAAAAAATGCTTCGAACAACATTTTTTGATTTGTTGTTTCATTTGACGCAGTTGAATCTTACATTTTCTATACCTAAAAATAATCCAACAAGGAAATCCTCCGGTCTTGCCTTTAACTCCCCTACTGTACGCGGAAAAAAAAACAATTTGCTGTAGCGATCTTGGCATTAAACTTGTTTAATGAATTAGCAATATATATACTATAAATATATATATATATATATATATATATTCTATATAATTATATAATATATCTATATATATATAATATATAATATATATTATATATATTATATATATATATATATATATTTATATATATTTTTGGAAATGAAGGCCAAATTTCAATGAAATCCTTTATAGGAAGGTTTGTAATTTAGTGTAACATGAATAGAGCCTTTTTTTAAGCGAGTTGAATATACAAATGCATGGCATAACAAACATTTGTCTACTGAAGGCCTCCGCCCCCTTTAACATACCACCCGGTTGATTACGTGTTGAAATATTCCTTAAAATCTTCAATATAAGCCTATATTTGGTCGCCTCTAACGAAGAGGCCACAATCATATCTCAAAACTATTCTAACAGCTAACCCGGGAAAAAGGAATACATTGCTGGAATGCTGGTCCAATTTTAGTGCGGAACATGTTAAAAAAAATTAAAAAAAAAAATTAATCTCAAAAACTACAATAGCTAACAGCGAAAAGGAATATACAATTATTGGCCAATCCTGGTAAATTTTGAATAGGAAACTGTAAAAAAAAATAAAAAAATAAAAAAAATTATTGTTTAAATAATTATAGTAAATAATTGATTAGAAGCAGCCACTATTTAGAGAACCTTTTTTTCTTTTTCAGCATGAAATTTCCTGCAATTTGATATTAAATTTTGCTTTTTTTTTAGCTAAAGAATAACCCCAAGGGTATACCGCACACAGCTCCGATGGCAGGAGTCGGGGTCTCTCAGCCTTACCGGGGAAACTACGGGGTATGCGACTAATTCCCCAGCCCCCTTCCGGGGAGGGTTCCGGACCCCCCGCTCCTTTTGGTATTCTTGGGTGTCGCGGGGATTTCCTGCGCCCTCCCCTACGGGGTATGGAAAACGTGTCCCCCCTGTGTTCCCCCGTCGGCTCGAGCCCCCTAAATTGCCTGTGTAATACCTTTAAAAATAATATATACTATGTCCCCTAATTTACCCCACCCAAAAAAAATTAGATATATTTTTCTTTTTTTTACATTTTTCTTAACCCAAACAGTTCGACAAGGTTTCCAAAAATGTATTTCATTTCCCTGTAGCTTTTTTAGTTTTCGAATACCTATTTTTCTTTTTTTACAGTTTCCTCGGTAAATTTTGCCAGGATTCCTAGGCAATGTATTCCCTTTTCCCGGTAGCTGTTGTAGTTTTTGAGATTGGATTGGTGGCTCTTCCTAGAGGCCTCGGCCAGGCCTTATAATAAATATATATAAATAATTATTATATTATATCTATCTATAATCACTATATATATATCCCATATATATATATATGATACTATATATATATATCCTATATATATATATACTATATATTATATATATATATATATATATCATATAAGCCATATATATAACGGGCATAAACCCTATTCTAGGGGGGGAACTTCATCTAGGTAATTTTCTATCCTAGATATAAGGTCTCAGGGATCCGAACCCAGGCCCAATGACCATGCGACTTATCTGTCCGCTCTAAAACCGATTGACGCTATATTATACTTAATATCTATTATATAATTACTATATAATTATTAAGTCATATATATATATATATATATATATAATTATATATATATATACTCCTCTAATATATACTATATACTATATTTATATATATATATACCTATCCCCCACTTTTTTAAAAGCTTGATTTCAATACTTGGAACTATCAAAAAATCTGTATTACTTTCCTGGTTTCCTTTCTTTGAATAACAAACAAATTATCCCCATTGATAAAGCTCCCAAAGACGAGATAGTTGTAAGACTCATTAATTATTATTATTATTATTATTATTATTATTATTATTATTATTATTACTTATTAACCTGGAGGTATTTTTGTGATCGGTGAACCGACAAAAGTTCATCTAGGTTCGTAAAAAATTAGCGCGTGCGCGTGAATACACACACACACCTACACACCTGTAAATACAATATTTATAATATGTATTTCATTTTGTTATCTTTCAAGTTGATAACATATTTAGATTCTGTATCGAAAATGTAGCTTGCATGTGGCTACATATGGGGGACCTTTCCCATTATACCTTCCCGCTGATGTATTTGTTAAAACCTAGTTTAATA
>JABUQX010007753.1:0-12500 GCA_015478945.1 Trachelipus rathkii | reverse complement strand
AAAAAAAAACACTTTTTTCGATCGTATTTCCTTTATACTTAATATAAATGGGACTTATATCTTTGCCTTCCTCTTGATAATTCTTCATCTATCCTGCGAAGAAAAATCATTTCGTGAAATGTTTTGAGATATTTCATGGGTAACTTTTTGGGGGGTTATTTGGTAACTGCCACCCCACTTCCTTCTTAACATATCACTATAAAACCCCTATTTTTATATCATATACACTTCAAACTGTGTGGGCCAAGTTACATCTAGAAATTCCATGTATTTAAAATTATATATATATATATATATATATATATATATATATATATATATATATTATATATATATATATATATATATATATATATATATATATATATATATATTTTAATATATATATATTATTATATACTCATTGAATGATTAGTTCTTGACCTACTATCATCATAGAAATATCAAATATAATATATAAACCTATATATATATATATATAAAATGTTGGTTGTTTCAATTAATATTTTGGAGAAAATATGGATTTTTGATATATCTGGTTTAGCATTATTAGATTGATTTGATGCATTAAACTTTAATATCTTTATTGTATATTTAGATTTTTTATTAGTCTCCTATTACTAGTGTATCTAGTTTTGGAGTAATTAACATATCAAATTAAAAACCGGATGAAACATTTTAACTAACATTTTTTGAAAAAGCCTAATTTAATAGTTTCAATTGTTTGACTAGCGAATATAAATTATTGGAGTTATATAAATAAATATGTCTACAAACTCACAAAACTCCATTCTTTGTTCCATACTGATTCCATGGGGTCAAATCGGCCTCTATAACCTATAATAAGTGGGTCAATTCGAACTCATGCCACATGGTCAGAATTGTATGCTAATTCTGCTAGTATATATTTAACCATCATACTAGCTCTTAATTACTAGCAAATTTATTTATTTCCCTATGGAAATAATTACATGTTGCTAACAAGTCATTCTTGGTATTTTATTCATAATTAATGAATTAGTTGTAATTATTATTGTACTTGTCAACCGTTTTAGCAGGGGTATAAAATCTTCCGTCCGATCAATGGACCTTATTCCTTGCTATAGGTATTGCCTGTGAACAATGTCCCATTTTAGCTTTCCCACTTCCTTGCAATCCGACATTGTTCGCTTCTACAGAGACCTTCTAGAAAAGTATTTAGATTACTAATGGTAACTTATCGTGGAAAATAATTTGATCACTTTTGTTTTGCAAATGAAAGTCTCCCTGATAGGATTCGTGCTTCTCAAAAGAGTTGCTTTGCTCTAGTAGTATATATATATTTTTTTTTATTTGGAATGGAACGGAAAGCTCTAATTTCTTTTCATTATAGTGATCTTATTCTTATTAGTGAGTGTTTATATTATTTACTGTGACCATGAACTATACCTAGATATTTTTTTCGTCCCACTTTTCCATTTCAGCATTAAACTCGGCCTTTTTGTTTAATAGATTATTTTCTGTTTTCAGCTTTCGTAGGGAAATTGGTCACCCCTTTATTCGAAATAAGATTAAATTTATGTTGAACAGATTTTCTCATCTGACTTAGAGCTTCTTGCGTTTGTGTGGATTCGTTAGGATTAAAACAATAGTGAGTGAGATTACCAGTCAGTTGGGAAAATCCAAGTTCTTTGATTAGGGTCCGTAAGTCATCTTCTATCTGTTCTTACGAAACAGTTTTTAGTTTTGTTCTGAAAACTTAATTTTGCGAACTATGAGATGGCTTTCTTCGAGACTGGAAAAGTGATGCATTATTTCGTAACAGTCCAATTAGGAACATCGATAGAAAGTCGTGTAAGCCGCTACGACCTAGATTTTTGACTGTCTTTTAATACTTAAACTGTCCAATTTTTCCTAATTACCTAAAAATTGAAAAAGTTACAAACGCTCTTAGAATATTTTCTTTGTTTTGATGTATAACATTTTTTTTTAAATCATATTAAATAAATTTCTCCCCTATGAAATCGCATTACAAACCAAATGAAAGTTTTTTTAGTCCGTATATATCGATAAAGGTTCGATTAATCGTTACATTAAAATTTATGGTGTTAATATTGCAAATCGATATCTCGATAGTCCCTAGCAAAATTGTGGACATTCTCCCTAGCGTTGAGAGCAAGTTAAGAATTTGGCTTTAAAATTACCATTAACATTTCTTTACTGAAATTTAAATAACGATAATACTTTCAGTATTAAATATTTTTTATTGATAAAAATAATTTTGTATAGGCTATCGAATTCTAGTGACTCAAAATATTACATTATTCCGTATCAGCTGTGTTGAGTCTTTCGTATATATTAATTAAGCGTAATTTTTTTTTTCGTAAATATTGGTTTATAATTGTCACTTGAAGTATTAATGAGTTCGGATTAGGTAATGTTTTTTTGTATGTCAATTTATTTGTCACTTTTCTCCAAGCGAAACTATTTGTAAAATACTCACTCGGTGATGAGCTCAGCAATCAAGCTTCTTACAATAAATATCTTGCTTATAATACATTTTAAACACAAATTTCGTAATTTTATTACTTTTATTGTATTGTTATTTTTATTATTATTATTTAATATTTTTATATTTATATTTTATTATTATTTTATTTTATTATTATATTATCTATTTTATTCTTTTATTATTATTATTGGTAATAGTTAGTTTGGCATGTTCGCTTAATTCAAGTTATTTTTCCGATAATCCGTTTTTCAGTCTTTCGTTCCATGTAAGAGGACTAAAAAGCAGTCCATTCATTAGTATATATGTATACGTGTTTAATACTGTTTATATATATAACTATATAGTATATATATCATTTTTAATATAATTATCACATCTCTTATGATTATTTTTTGTTTCACTTTCGGTTTAGGACCCATTAAGTTTAGGTTATAATAAATTTTGTTATATACCGTAAATCTGTCTACTTAACCAAACTTGATTTTTTTATAAATTACGAATTTCGACGTAAAAAGAATCTTGTCTTTGAGGCCACTTTTTCGTAATGTAGTATTTTTTATTAAATTGCACTTATCATTTTATTTTTTTCATAGATAAAACCCCTTTTTTAAATTTTTTTAGGACTATCTGCTCATGATTTCATATTTTCACATTTAACTAAATGTGTTAGCCTGGTTCTTCGATAGTATGGCGACGTAAGTAAGTATCCCACGGTTAATTACTTTATCGCCAAATATGGATGAATAATTCCTGATTCCTCAGTTACGATTCTCGTTAAAGGGCACAGCTGGAAATCTTAAATAATAATGTAGGCCTGCGTTAATATTTTTGGGGGGGTTTTTTGGTTTGCGTATCTTTTTCAGAAATAATTTTAATAATGAGGGACTCAGATTGCAAGTGTGCTAAGAATAAGGTAAGATTTTACCACTATTTCTTTTAATAGTTTTTATGACGATAAGTCGTTGTTACGAATTTTCGTAAGGCCACTCTGGCAACTCTTAAATAATAATGAGGCCTGCTGAATGGGTTTTCTTATTCCTATTCTTTTCAAAAACTTTACATATTGAGGACTTACATGATTGGCACAATGTGCTAGATAAGACGCATGTATACCCTATTCCTTTTATAATATGTTTAGTATGTACCCTAAAGTTATATTGGATCTGTTAATCTCGTCCTGTAAGTGAAGGGATAATAGTACCAGAATAAAAAATAATTAAGTTTTTTTTTAATTAGTGAAATAAAATTTTAAAAGTATGATTAAAATCAAAACATCCGATTTTATATTATTATATATATATATATAATAATTATAATTATATATATATATATTATTATATATTATATATATTATATTAAATATTATATATATATATTATATATATATATATTATATATATTATTTTTTTAATATAGATATGATATATTATATATATTAGCTAATATATATATATATATATATTATTACTGGTTTATATACGTGTGTGTTTCTTTTTTATTTTGAATTGTATTTTTAAAATATATATGATTGGTGGAAAATCAAAGTAGAGATTATTTCGCATAAATACATTATTTGCTGACGGTCTATTATTTATTTATTTTTCTTTGGGGGGGGAGTTAAATATTTCGGATAGGCCTTTTGATATGGTTTGATTGATTTTTGTATATACTTATTCTGAATAATGGGCCAGCATCCCGAAGAGGCCTAAAACTATAAACTTATAAAGCTATAAAAATATAACATATTTTTGATTCGAGCAATTTCATCGATGAAACTTAAAATTTTTATTCATATTATTAAAAAATATAAATATTAGTATCATAGGTCTGGCAGCTCCTCTAGAGTAGCTTCCATTATTGCAAGTAGTGCGAGAGCAAGCTTAGCCAATATTGTTTTTTTTAATTATATCTGGAGAAAATGTAATTTTTTTTTTAGGGGCTCGAGCCGATGCCAGAGAGGGGACGAAGTCCCACCCTTTCGTCCCCGGTACGAGAGACCCCGACTTTTTCCATCTTTGTGGTTTACCTTAGGTATCGTTTAGTTAAAAAAAATTCAAACATTTGCAACTTTGGCGTACTCGAGCCTTTGAAGGCGGTTCACCAAGCGATTTATTGAACGTTTCCAAAAATCCATTTTGCTACCTCTATTTTTACAGCTTGCTATTATGCTTGGTTTGACATACACAATCTTTCCACAGCGACGAAATTTGTGCATTGGCAAACCCAAGTAATGAGCACTCTCCAAAATGCGCCCATACAACATGGGTGTTTGGCAAGGGTTCTACAAACTCCGCATGTGTGGAGCCGCCTTTAGAGCTTCGTACTTCTCAAAAAGATAATTATCATAGTTTTCCAACATTGCTGACAATTGTATATTTTCAGAAGCGTTTTATTTTCTGTTACTGGTTAGGTAAAATGTTTTTCTGGCTTGCTTCCTTTACAGTTTCTTTATAAGGTTTGGTTCTTTTGATCATACTGCTATTTTTGATAATGGCTCTTAAATTTTTTATTTTACATTGGAACCATTCCGAGAATCAATCGTGTAACCACTCAGATGCGAGGCGTGTGAATCCCGACCAATTTTCATGTCTGGTAATTCAATAGCTGGGGGTGGGGAAGATAATAATGAACTTAATAGTATATTATATTTATATATTATAATATATAGTATATATATAATATATTATATTATTGTTTTTTATATCTTTAATATTTTCTCAATCTACAACTTTTTAGCTATATTTATATAATTATCTTTATATATAAGTAGGCATAAGGTTAGGATTAATAATAGAATTTTGTTTTTTAAGTTATTTTTTAAATAGAATTCCAGAATTTTTTTTTTACTTGATTTTTTCGCAAGGAAGTATTATATTATTATATTATTTATCTATTTTTTATTTTCTTAATTTATTATTATATTATATCTTATATAATATATGATCTGTTGATTTATTGCTTAAAATATGTCTTTTGTAAGGCAGCTGTTTTTTAATTAATATTTTTGTTATGAGAATTTTAGCTTTATTCAAAAGTGTTAATTTCAGAGTTTTAAAAACTTTGAACAAACCGATTTAGTCCCGGCGGTGGGATAACGGCGCCCTAGAAAGTTTAAAAAGAATCAATTTCTTTTTTAAAGTCCTAAATCATCCTTTTATTTTTTGTTCAAGTTAATGGTTGATGTGGATATATTTGTTATATTCTTACTATTTTGTACTTAAATTTTTCGTAGATTTTATCTATTTTTGAATTATACAATTTTTTTTGTCTTAAAGCGATACTTAACAACTAATGCTGATATGAATTGTATTTATATCAAGATGTCTTTTAATTTCTTACTTCCCATTTATTTGTCTTATAATAGCTATAATATTTTAGATGTTTCATATCGGCTTGTAACAGAAAAACATCACCCTAGCCTCCTTGCCTTTCCCTAATAACTCTTACTCAACCAGGAAATCATCCTGTTGTTTTACGTGCCTGCTTAAGATATATCTTTTCTTAATTAAGGCCCAAATGTGGTCATATACTCAAATATGGTCTGATGCTATGACAGATATTATAATTTCCTTGCTTCGTAAACAACATTGGAGTTATACCTAGCATTTATTAGCTTATTCCTTGCTTCCAACTATTGATTGTACTGTCAATTATGCTTATAATAGACCTAAATCTTTTCTTGTCACGCTCGAGCATCCACTCCCCATTCTATCGTAGGTTAAAACTTTTGACGTAACCTGTGGAGAACCTTACACTTTTTACTATTAAATTCATTTGCCTTTATCTTCTCACCCAGGTTTATCAGATCATTTGAATTTATATAAATACATACTATTCCTTGCTGAGGGTAGTCTTGGCATTCATCTGCAAACTTAGAACCTTACATTTAAGTCTGGTCTAAATCATTTATTATATGAGGAACAATAGTGTTACGACTTACTGTGGTACCACTCTTCACTATTTCCTGATGACTTATTGCCATTAGCGTAGCACAAACTGTTTTTATCCAAACACTCTTATCCACGCACTTTAGAAGGGTTTCTCAAGCTCATTGTAGGAGTACTGCCCATGCAAGGAAAAAATGAGCCATAGTACATCTTCTATACGGTATTGTTAACTAAGTTAATCTGACAATAATTCAGCTATACTTGGATATTAAAAGAGTAAAAAAATTACATATAAATCATTTGGAAACAAATGGTTTTTGTTTAAACAGTTTTTATGTAAATAGAGGTTCTGTTTTACCTGTCTTTTTTAAGTGAGTAAGACAAAATCAATATAGTACCACAGCGGCAAGTGTCCAGGAATGCACCTCTTATCACACCTGTAAAGATGCCCTGATCTCTAGATGCAATTTTTGCATATTTGTGTTCATATAAGTACTCTGTTCTTAGTTATTTGTTTCTTGGTGGCAATTGTGCTTTAAATATTTTTAATTTATCCATAGTTAGTGTCACTTGTAAATGGTAAACATTAAAAATATATGTTTTCAATGTCATACTTCAAATTTAATTTATAGTTGCCCGTAGTTGTCAGAAGGTCAAAAGTATGGGATATATACAATGCCCTACTACCACGTGGCTCCTGATAGATATATATATAAATATATGATTATTATAATTATATATATATATATATATTATATTTATATAATAATATATATATTATTATTAAATATATATTTATATAGGTGTATTGGTTGGCATGGCACTATCATCATCCTATCTCAAAAACTACAATATCAACAGCGAAAAGGAATACATTGCGGATTTGCTGGTCATTTTAGGCGGAAATGAAAAAAAAAAAAAAAAAAAATAATTAATTATATATTATATATTTGATATATATATATATAAATATAATATATTATTATATAATTATATTATATAATATTTATATTTATCTATTTCTCAAAAACTACAATAAAGCGAAAATGAATACATTTTTGAATCCTGGAAAAATTTAAATAGGAAAACGTAAAAAAAATAAAAAAATAAAGTATATTGCTATATTATAGTAAGCTATGTTAGAGAGCCATATTTAGAACATTATTGGTTCTCGTAAATAAATAATTTTATTTAATTTTTCTTTTTTTTCTTTTACTAAGAATACCCAAGGGGTATACCGCACCGAATTGCAGGAGTCGGTCTATCGGCTTCCGGGAACTACGGGTGGACTTAATTCGCCCACTCGGGAGGTTCCGGACCCCTTCTTTTGGTATTTGCGTGTCGCGGGGTCTCCGCCCTCCCGTACGGGGTATGGAAACGTCTCCCCCTGTGTTCCCGTCGGCTCGCAGCCCGCTACATTGACGTGATTTACAAATATATATTTACATAATATTCCCTGTCATAAAAAAAAATAGCCAATATTTTTAATTATTATTTATTTATTTTTTTTACATTTTCCTAACTAAATTTTCAGGATTCCAAAAATGGTATTCCTTTTCGCTGTATATTGTAGTTTTAGATGTGATTTTTTTTATTTTTTTTTTTTTTTTTTTACATTTTCCGCAATAAATTTGCCAGAATTCAACAATGTATCCTTTCCTGTAATTTGAAGGTTTAGATATGGATCGAATAGTTGTGCTCAAACAAAATCACATATAATATATTTATATATATATATTATATATATATGATTTTTATTATATAATATATTATATAATATATATTAAATATATAGAACTTAGGTTAGAATGTAACCGATATATATCGGACGAGCGATGTAATCGATTTTTTTCCGATTATTTCAAGGCAATATAGAGCAACAAATAGCCTAGTTTTTTTTATTTTTTTATTAAGAATCGGTAAAAATAGGCATTTATGTACCGATGTCGATTCTCGGCGCTCAGCGGGGACGACGGGGGATGCGTCCCCTCTCCACCGTCGGCTCGAGCCCCTTATAAAATAAATAAAAAAAAATGAAAACAATTATATAAAAATTAACATGATATAAAAGCAACATGTGCAACTTTTCTCTTCTTTATTGGAAGTTAAGTAACACGTCACAGTGTATGAGTTAGGTAAAGTTCGAGTCTCTTATGTAACATTTTAGTACCTCCTCCTGCCCCAAGATAGTATATATAGTATTATTATATATATATTATATATATATTTATAATATATATAATATATCTATATATATTATATATATATATATTATATGGAGGGAGGGCTTGTATGTTACCTATTTCCTTCTTAAATGAAATTAAAATGTAATTCTTCACAAGTGGATTTAAAATTACTTACCAAAACATTTTATGGGAAAATTAACCTCCAACCCCGCTTGTCTCGTCTTTCCCCCCTTTCTCTACTTCCCCTCACCCACCCAATTCCACCTAATTCGAAAATTGCTCTCTAGAAGTCGTCTTTTATTGATTTACAAAGTGATAGAATGATTCCCCCAGAGAATTTGCCTAGCTTTGCCTTGCTAGGATAGAAGTAGTAGTGATGACGATTTCGCTATTCTGGTGTTTTAGTTTTTGTGTGGAGGGAGTACTGATCATTCCCTCCCCCCACCACCAAAACACTAAGAAAATGGCGTCGAATGAGCCGAGTTATGGTAAGAAGGCTATTTCCCCCCCCCAATTTGGATTCCTGGTTGGTGGAGGGATTTATTAATGTAATATGAAGTACGTTTATTTTAGAGCATTTATATATATTATATATATATATATTATTAATTATATATATAATATATATTATATATGTAAATAAAAATTTATATATTTATTATATATTTATATTAATATAAATTATCTATAATATATATATATAATAAATTATTATAATATTATTATAGAATATTATATAATATAATATATTATATTGTAATAAAAGAATTCGATTTTATTATTTATTATCGAACCTTTTTATCTACGAAACTGATTTTTTTTTTTTTACTTAGTTTGTAATGTTTATAATAATTCCATATTGTAGATTTGTTTTAAAAATTATAAAGATTAAAAAAGTTATAAACGATATGAAGTTTGGTTTAGTGTTGTTTAGGGTCAGAATTGGTGTTTTTAAATTAAAACACGATTCTATAGTCTAGGGTGCTATGCACAAGCTGACAGACTGGTATGTTCCTTTACTTATTCGATCCGTCGTATTTTTTTCTTATAGTTATATTTGTATACAAAAATTTATGCTGAAAAAAATTTTAACTAAAATCTTTTTTTTAAGCATAGTAGTTTGCTTGCTACCGGCAAAGCGAAGACTCCGTATATTTTTGAAGATGAAAATCTATAAAACTAAAACAAAGAAAATAGTTAGGTAATAGATCTATATATATAGCTTAGAATACTAGTTCAGGTTAAAGTTTGGTTAAGTTATACACAGAATCTACATGAAGAATCCAATAGAGGAACGAATTTTATCCGAACTAATTTTTATTACCTTATTCCTTACGTTTTACCTAAATTATATGTTCTTCTCGTACAATGATACTACCTTGTACATTTATTTTATTTTAGCATTTTCACATTTAGTACTATCTTATAAGATTTTTATATTGAATAGTACAGTATACCATGGAAAAAGTACACAAAAACCAAATTCAAGGATCATGAACTTTAGGCTCCATAGGTGCTTATTGATTATATGGATCCGTTATTATGTGGTGTTATTTATATTTAGATTAATTATATCATTTATATATTATAGTATATATTTTATATATTAATTATTATATATATTAATGATATATTATTATTATATATTTATATATACAGAAAATATATATGTAGAATTAGCAAATCTTTGAAAAAATAAAAATTCCGAAAAATGGTAAATTAATCAGTTTTGCTTAATAAATCGAAGATTTTTTAGGCATCTTGTTTGCAGGTTTAACAGGTCGTCAAACGAGAAAGACACCGTAATATTTTTCTGAAATGCAGAAATCTTATATACCCTAAAATAAGAGAAAAAAGTACGGCAAAGTAGATAATTAGTATAGGTATAGTTACTTGCATCGATCGATCTGTAGTTTAGTGGTGGTAAGTAGACATAAAGAGGAAAAACTATAAGACTTTAGAAGAAGTTTTTGAGAAGTTTTTATATATATGTAGAACATGAAAGGCAATGTCTTTTAATTTTTTTGTCTTTTTTTTTTTTGTTATATAATTAGCTACTTCAAACCATGCTTTGCCTGGTATTTTTGAATGTGCAAATTTTTATGTTTGTCGGTTTAGTATATTTTTTATATTTTTTTTACCTAATGGAACCCAAGGGTATACCGACAGAGCAGGAGTCGGGTATCTCGGCCTTCGGGAACGACAGGGTAGTATATTTCCCTCGGGAGGGTTCCCGAACCTCTCTTGTATTTGGGTGTCGGGGGTGTCTCCCGCTCCCCTACTGGTATGTAACTCCCCCACCTCGATTCCCGTGGTCAGCCCCTACTTGCCGTGTTAAAATCGTAATAAGTATTTTACACGGCCAAGTAGGGGGCTCAGAGCCGAAGGGAAAGAGGACGTTTCCAAATAACCCGTAGGGGAGGGCGCAGGACCCCCGCTAACCCAAATACCAAAAGGAGGTTCGGAGACCCCCCCGGGGGGAATGCCTACCCTGTACGTTCCCGGCAAGGCGAGGCCCGACTCTGCATCTGCCGTATACTTGGTTTCGTAGTTTAAAACATAATTAAAATAAAATATAAATCAAAAAAATTGAAAATAATTTGACGATCTCAACCATCTATTCATAATGATGATGATATTAAAGTATTATATTAAAAATTAAATTTTTTTTTTTTTTTTTAGAAACACTATTTTCATTGTCTAATTATATGTAAAACTTTTCTTTAATAACTTCCTCAAATCTATAGTTTTCTTCCTTTATCGGTAACCTCACCGGTTAGTTTGTAGGACCTATAGTTCAGTTATGTTACGTTTTGTTAAGGAAAATTATAAAAAAAAAACGTAAGGACGAATTTTACCACCGTAACATATTCCACTCTACCGTTAAATTATTTTACGTTTTACACTAAAAAAAAAAAATAATCTGTTTTGCCAATCTCCTGTTAGTGCAATCTTTTTATTATTTCATTTATATTTTAAATTCTTTATTGATCATCTGTAATTTATGTTAGTATACATACTAACAATATTGAAACAATATTATACGATTTATAAAGATAACTGGGGCATGAAATGGAATGGATGAAAATTTTGGAAGGGTTGGAACTTTAAAGAAATGTTGTTTTGTATATCTAGACAAGCCATTTCGTTTTCCTCAACTATATAATATTTATTTGTTTTCCAATTTCATAAATTAAGCAAGGTTGAATTGAAAAGAAAAGAGCTTTATATAAATATATTATATAATTATCTATATTTATTAATAATAATATTATTTATATATAATATATATATTATATAAATAATTATTATATTAATATATTAATATATTATATATATATTATATATATACTTATATTATATTAGAAAGTAAGTTATTTTTTATTGCTTGAACGCATATATATTTATATTATTTAATAAATATATATATTATTATATATATATATTATATAATATATATATATATAATATTATAATTATTATATATATTTGTAGGATTAGCATCATGGAAGGATCACCCAGGCTGTCGGGGTAAATTGAGTGAAGGTTAATGGGTTCCCCCGAACCCTACCACCACAAGCACACAAATAGAACAGATGTCCGCTGAAAACTGGTGGACGAACACCCAAGATTCGTAGCTGTATATTATCACGTTACGTTTGATTGGGAATTTGTGTGTGTGTTGTGCTGTGTGGTACGGTATATAATAAAGCCCCTTTTTTTACCTCCTAATGACAATGTATCCTTTACTAATGTTTCTACCGGAATGTGACAAACGCTTCTGAAAGGGAGAGATGAGTGAGGGGGGTTATCGACCCGATTTCTCTTGGTATTACCTCCATCTCTCTTCTCACACCCATTCGTTGTTTATATAGTTATAGATTGAGATCCGTAGAAGGGGTGGAACTGAATTAGTGGATATCCTCTTTTTTTTTT
>JABUQX010007752.1:45000-50000 GCA_015478945.1 Trachelipus rathkii | reverse complement strand
AGTTCCACTGAGTTCTTTATATTCTAACCAGCGAAAATATGCTAACATAACAATGTTTTCACATTAATAAAAGCTAACATAGCATTCATATGAACTAGGAAAATAAGGACCAACGACAAACCTAACACAATTTACGCACTAATAAACTGTTAACATTTAACAAAGTTCCACACTTAACACCAGTAAAGTAGCTAACTTTACATACAAAAAACGTAAACCTGTTCAGACTTTTTCCAAGCATCATCTCTAACGATATAACGTTAATCTTACATTACACAGTAAGCATTTTATTCAAAAAATGTATCATTAACCTTGACCGATTATCATACAGACCAACGAAAATATGCTAACATAAACGTTTTGTTACATTATCATAGTAATATTGAACAAAAATTTATCATAACCTTATCCCCAAATAACATTATCTCTTTTTTAGACTCCTTCCCCCTTTCAGAAAATAACAACTCTAAACATGAAAATGATTTTATGCTATAACCATTTGCATAAAGTGATGCAATACTTATTATATTTGACCCTCTGACAGGAATATGAGCAATGTAGCAGTCGCCATTCGGTTTACAATTAAATATAAATGATACATCGTTGGGGGAATAACGAAACTCCTCGTGAAGATATCAACAACAACAAGCGTAGAGATGGAGGGAGATGTCATCGTATCACCATTGCGAAAACTATCCTACTGAAGAAAATAGTGTATAAACAACCCTTAAATGTAATGAGATTCTGTTCTTAACCCATCAGAAAAAGTAAACAGAATACGGACGAGAACGAGCCATATCGGTTACAAAAGGGTTATATATTCTCGTTAGACAACAACAACAACAACAACAAACAAAAACATAGCACAAAATGAGTTCTTTATATACTAACCAACGAATATATGCTAACATAACAAGGTTTTTCGCATTTAATAAAGCTAACATAGCATCATATGCAACTAAGAAATAATGTACAACGATGAAATCTATCCACAACTTAAAGCATGAATAAATGTTAGCAGTTAACAAAGGTCCACACTTAACACCTGTAAAGTAACTAAACCCTGCATTACAAAACGTAACCTATTCATCTTTTTCCAAACATATCTCTGCATATTAAAACGTTAATTTTACTTTGATACAGTAATATTTAACCAAGAATTTATCATAACCTTGTTTAATTATCAAACAGAGCAGGAATAACTGTGATAACATAGCAAAGTTTTATTCCAAACATAACACAAAAAAATAAGTTCTTTATATGAACATAACACGAGTATAAGCTAACGTAACAACGTTTTTACCATTAATAAACCCAACATAACATTAACCTGAAACTAAGAAGGATAATGTACACGACAAAACCCAACAACCATACGTCCGAATAAACCATAACATTAACAACTTCCGCCCTAACAACCGTAAGTACAAACACTTCGTCCAAAACGTAACCTATTCACACTTTTCATGAATATCGTCTAACATATCCAACCGATGGTTAATTTACATAACACGTAAGATTTAACAAGAATTTACGATAAGACCGGTCTAATCATCATACTGACAAAGAATATAATGGTAACGTAACAAATGTTTACATCAACTTCGTAACATTTAACAAAAAATTCATCACAACATCGTCTAAATATCATAATCCCAAGCGAATAATCGCAAACATAACAAGAAGTTTTAACCAAACATAACAAAAAAATAACAAAATTTATCCTAACATAACATAAAATAAGTTCTTTGAGTAAAATATCACAGTTATGCATTTTTACATACCTTTAATCAGTAAATCAGTAAATCAAACCACCCACCCTGCAGTCCCCCTAAGCCGTGTTTCCCACCGCCTGTGATCTATTGAACTATTGATTCAAGTCATATTTCAAGCATCATTTTTGGACAAACATAACATTAAAAAATAAGTTCTAATACTAACCTACGAATATATGCTTAACCAACAAAGTTTTTAGCATATAAAGCTAACAAATCATAACCGCGACTAGGAATATAATGTACAAATGCAAACCTAACATACTTCGCTATGAATAATCAGTGAACATCCTGAAAAATTCCCACTGATGCAAGGTAAAGTAAGTAACAAGTCATACCATACCGATAGTCACCACTTTTCGAGCATATTAGCCAACAGGTAAAGCCCGTATTATTCTAACAATCCCTTAATAAAGGGACAATCTATCAAGATGCCATCTCTTGAACTAATGAATTGGACACTATCTTCATCAAAGTGTCACTCGTTTCGAGTAAAACACTTCATTTGACCTATGAATAAACGTGACATTAGCAAAAAGTCTAGGGCAAACCTAACATTATTCAAAAAAAAAACTTAACCTAGGCGCACGTTTCTAACACATCATCGTGTGTTGTGTTTGTGGATTGAGTAAACGTGAAAACGTGAAAATTTTAAACTATTAGAGCTTGTGTGCGTTTGTTTGTACGAGCATCTGATCGAATGACTGGTCGGAGTAGATGTGGGGGTGGGCGCAAGCCGGGGTTTTCTATTGACTTTGCTAACGTTCGCGGCCTGCGTGCTAATCACTAGTCTGTGGAATATCACCTCCTCTAACTCTCAACCTAACATTTTATTATTGTCTGAGACCCAGCTAGGGATTCTTTTTCAAAAAAACTTAATATCTCTAACTATAACTTTTATATAATTTCCGTCTAAATGGTGGTGTCTGTGCCTATATGTAAACATAAACACTCCTGAACACGTCTCGAGAATCTTAATCTCCTAACTGCGATGTTCTGTGGCTAAAATCTTTCTCCCTACAACTATCATTATCTTGGTTTCTGCTACTGCTCCCCTAATGGAACAGATTTTCACGTTCTTTTTGACTATCTTACTACTTCTCATGAGACTGTTACTTCTTCCCATCCAAATGCTGAGATCCTCTATTTAGGGGATTTCAACGTACACCACACTGAGTGGTTGGGCTCCTCTCACACTGATGCAGGCGGGGAGGAGGCCAAAACATTCAGTATTCTCAACGATCTGAAGAGTTAATTAAGGAACCTACAGACATATTCCAGATCGTCCTAACCAATTCTTGAACACGCTTGACTTATGTTTCACCACTACTCCTTCTCGCTATAAATACACCATTTCTCCTCCTATTGGTAACTTTGACCACAATCTTGTAGCTTTTAATTATAATACTTTTTCTCCAGCAGCTCCACCATGCCCTAAAAGTACTTTCTGGCACTTTAATCGGCGTAATTGGGGGTTTTGCGTCATATTTTTGCTACTTTGTCCTCTTGGAATGAATCCTGCTTGGTCGGGGGATGCCTCGGTCACCGCTGAAAAGTGGGGCCGTAATCCACCGATAGGAGTGAGCAGGTTCAATTTCCATCTTCAACTAAAATCTTTTTCTCCCAAAATCCATATGGTTCGAAATGGAGCTTGTTCTCGCGACCATTCAAGAGATAGACATTGCTATTGGGCATGGGAAAAACTCCCGTTCTCCTTCACTATTTACTAATTTTCATTCTGCTCAGAATCGTTTCAGGGATATCATTCGACAGGCTAAGCGCCTTTCACTAAAAAAAAAGTGCGCCAACCTGTTTGGTTCTCCTACTGGATAAAATTTCTCGCCTATTGCCAAAAAACATCTCTAAAAAACTTTTGTTAAATCTGCCGGTTCCTCCCCTATTCGCTCTTTTGGTCTGTTCCTAACTCCTTCTAAAAGGCCAATCGTCTTCGCCTCCTTTTTTATCTAAATTCTCCCTGACTATTCTGGCATCCCTCCTCCTACTCCTTCTCCTCGCAGGTGCCATGTCTTAACCTGTGATTACACATGATCGTGGGCATGGGATCCTGAGATCTATGAACTCAGGGAAGGCTAGTGGCGCCGGATGGCATTCCTCCCCATGTTTTGAGGAGTGTGCTTCTGGCTGGCGCCTGTCTTCGTTCAAACTCTACCTCTATTCTTAATACTAATACCTTTTTCACTCAGTACTGGCAGGCGCCGGGGCCATTATTGTCCAAAACCGATCCCGAAAAGGCAGGCCGCTCTTATCCTTCCAAACTATCGCCCGTATACTCTCACTTGCTATTCTATCTAAAATCTTTGAAACTCTTATAACTCTCATTCCTGGATCATCTGGATTCTCATTCCCTTCTTCAGATCATCAGTAGGCCTTTCGCCGTTCAAAAGGATCAACTGGTTGACATTATTCCTATCTAACTGATTTTATCGGTCTTCATCCTTAGGGACCATGGGGAGTCTTTGCGTGGTGGCTCTTGACATATCCAAGACTTTGATCAGGTTATGGACGCGTCACTGCTTCTTTAAGCTCCCTTCCTTTGAGTTTTCTCCTTCCTTTGCTCACTCTTGTCTAGTTTTCTCTCCGCATCGCTCCATATCAGCACTCGTTGATGGATCGGCGACCTCTTCCTCCTTTCCTGTTAATTGTGCGTGTTTCCGCAAGCTCGGTTCTACTTCCAACTTTATTTCCTACTTTCATCAAACATCTCCTCAGTTGTACTTCCAACTATGTTCGATCTTAATCAGATGACTCAACTCTCCACTCTTCTACTAACTTCAAATCTGCTCCCTCTTTGCTTCTAGATTTGCTTCTCGTCTTCAGCTTCGGATTCTATTGTAGCTGATGTGATGGGATTTCCCAGTGGGGTCACAACAACCTTGTGAAATTACTCTTTAAAAACTCAACTTCTCTACACCTCTTCCTTTCAAAAACACCTCTTAACTCACCTATGTCCTTCGACAACTCTAAACTTTTTAGGTATAAACAATAAACATTCTATGGTCTTAACTAAACAAGAAATTGTCTTGGGGAAACCTCATATTTCAATGGTTGCTAAGGTGGCTCAAAAAACTTGGAGTTCTGTTCAGGTTGCGGGAATATTTTTTACCTCTGCACAGCTACTCCAGTTGTATAAGGGCCTTTTCGCCTGGTAATGGCAGTACTGTTCTCAATTTGGGTGGGCTCCGCTTCACCCTTCTATGGATAGGG
>JABUQX010007752.1:32500-35000 GCA_015478945.1 Trachelipus rathkii | reverse complement strand
CTCTCTCTCTCTCTCTCTCTCTCTCTCTATATATATATATATATATATATATATATATAAATATATATATATATATATATATATATATATTATATAATATATATAATATATATATATATATAATATAATATATATCCAAATGTTTGTGCAATAAAACCACAATTATTGTATATTTTCAAATGTCCTCAAGTGGTTGGAACCTTAGCCCTTGAGATGTACTCCAGAGTGTTACCTCGTACACGATGCTAAAGGAACCATCATTTTACCTCTGAAAGCTTAGCTTCCCAAGAGAAGCGAAGGCGTGTCTTGGACACCTAAACTCCGACGGCCTCCCGCCAAACACTCGTGGTCAGGCAAAACACTGGTAATATTTAACGACATTAATAGATATCAAAGCATGTTTGTGCAATAAACGCAAACAATTTGTATTATTTCAAAGTCCTAAGCTGGCGTTTGAACCCTTACCCTTGAGATGGTACTCCAGAGTTTTACCTCGAGACCACGATTGGCTAAAGGAAAACCCATCATTTACCATTGAAAAGCTTACCTTCCCAAAGGACGAAGGCGAATGTCAATTGACACCTAACCTCCACGGCCTCCCCGCCAGCACTCGTTCAGGCAACGATGGGTTAATTTTTATCGGACATTAAAGATATTCTCAAAAGTGGTTTTGATATATAAACGCAACAATTATTTGTATATTTAAAATGGTCCTAAGGTTGAACCCTTACCCTTGAGATGATACTCCAGAGTGTTACCTCGAGACCACATTGGCTAAAAGGAAAACCATCATTTTACCTCTGAAAGCTTAGCTTCCTCTTGGTGGACTAAGCTTCCAGAGTTAAGATCGATGGGTTTCTTTAGCCAATCTGTCTTCGAGAAATTGGTACCATCTCAAGGTAAGTTTCAAACCCACTTAGACCATTTGAAATATACTATATACATATATATATATATATTATATATAGTATATAATATATTAATTAAATATATATATACTATATATATATAATATATATATATTATATATTATATATCATATATATATATTTATCAATCCAAGGAAGCACTTAATATATATATATATTTAATATAATAATATATATATATATATAATAATATATAATAATATATATATATACTATATATATATATATATATATATATATATATATATTATAATATATTTATATTATATATATATTGAGTCAATATACAACCACCACGGCTCACAAAGCGGCCACACTGGGCTGAAAAAATCAACACCATGGGGGGGGGGGTCCTGCACATACATATTCAAATAGTCAAAGAGATTGAATGCGAATGAATATTCAAGTAAGTCGAAAATGATAAAAACAAATAAAATTGTATCCTTGCATTATAAAATGATCCGTCAATATCTACATAACAAAATTCAAATATGTAAAGAAATATTCACATTCTGAGATTACAAGAAATAGAGTTACTGGCTAAAAGTGGCGAAGATTCAGCATAAATATGAGATAATCTTTTAGAAGTGCTATGGACGTAAATAGGAAAAGACGGAAGGCGAATAGGTCCAGCTCGGAACAATCAGATGACAGATATGGCGAACAGATTACGGGTATGCACGCACATGTATGCAAATGAGAGGGTCCCATGACATATATAGACTGTGAATTTAAATATTTGCGTTTCGCAAAACGAGAGTGCAAGATATCACCTCGTTGTAAGCGCTTTCTTCTGTGGGAGGAAGACCACTCACTAATGCTCGGCTTTATATTTCCTTAGTTTCACTCCACCTTGAATTCAACTCTTCCAGCCAACTCTTTGCAACAAGATCGAAAGCCTTGTCGGAGACCAGATAGTAAATGGATGAGTAGAATTGGTATCTGGGGAGTACCTGGAACCATCTCTGAAAAGAGGAGGCAGGTCATATTGCCTATCAGCAGTATTCATGTCAGTTACCCCAACATGAGAGGGGGTCCATTATAAAATAATTTGTTTCTTACGGAGTGGATGCGCCCACACTGTAACATGTTTTAGAGCCATCAGTAAACACTGGAGTAAATTCATCGTGAACTGCGAATGAGACAGGAATGATCTTTTAACAAGCAGCAGATGCTTAGAATGGAAAGAGATTAGTCAAGCAAGCCAACATGGTGGAGAGCAGGAATAAGCCAACGTGTGTACCCTATCTTCGTAAGAGAAAGCAGCACCTTTTCAAAGATATATTAAGGAAATTAACGATGTTATGAACCGTGTTGGCAAATTACCAGTAATTAGGATTCTGAGGTATCTCCTGCAGAATCGGTGTCAGAGCAGACGGTATTGGGGTTTGAAAAGGAAGATAACTTGTACACATGATGTATTCTCTTCGAAGAGAGAGCATCACATATGATTTCCACTCAAGCTCCACCGCACGGAACAATCGAAGTGCCGTTGAGATAACGGAATCGCTTCGTTTTGGATGAGATCTAACAAGGGTAGTAGTGTTGTGGAGGCCTGACCATGTATTCTG
>JABUQX010007752.1:20000-25000 GCA_015478945.1 Trachelipus rathkii | reverse complement strand
AAAGCTTACGAAATTTATTTTGGAATAAAAATTGAACCCCAAAATAAGGCATGAGGACCTCACATTTGTTGTAAAACTTGCATAACATTGTTAACAAGTTGGTTAAAAGATGATTCACATAAAATGCGTTTCGCAGCACAAATGGTTTGGAGAAAACCAAAGGATCCTCTCACGGATTGTTATTTTTGCCTCACTAATATAGCAGGTATTGGACCAAATTGGACTTTGATTTATCCTAATTTACCGTCAGCTATAGGATGTATCACACATAGTGATTCGCTTCCTGTCCCTAATCCACCAGCATCTTGGACTTTGGATGATGAAGAACGTGAATTGACTAATTTTCAACCTGATAAAGATTTATTCAGCAGATTGACAATGATCTATTGTTTGAAGCATCAGGATTTTAAACAGAGGCACATCTTATATCACAGGGTGTGATTAATGACCTCATTCGAGATTTAAATTTATCAAAATCTCAGTCAGAACTTTTAGCATCCCTATTAAAATGATGGAATGTACTAGAAAAAAAATGCTTACGAAAATATCACATAGGAATAGCGAATTTTTTTTTGCTCAAGAAGGGGATTTAGTGTATTGCTTGGATATTACAGGATTATTACATGCTTTTGGTCAGAACCATGATCCAAACAATTTTCCCTTATTCATTGAATCGTCAAAAAAAAGCTCAAAGCTT
Organism: Trachelipus rathkii; assembly: GCA_015478945.1. Classification (NCBI taxonomy): domain Eukaryota; kingdom Metazoa; phylum Arthropoda; class Malacostraca; order Isopoda; family Trachelipodidae; genus Trachelipus; species Trachelipus rathkii. Next base: position 24,303 of record JABUQX010007752.1, on the reverse strand, counting down.
CTCCATAATGGGAACAAATATCTATATATTTACACCTATATCTTATGCCATTAAGATGATTGAAGGGATCATACGAAATTTTGCGAGATGTTCTAAAACATATCTATTATAGTGACTTCTTGTGGAATGTACGTAGTGACTTTAAAGTTATAGCTCTTTTACTAAGGCTGCAGCTGGCTATACGAAATACTGCTGTTTTATTTGTGAATGGGACAGCCGAGTACGAAAACGTCATTATATACAGAAGGAATGGCCACTGAGTCTAGTGCTAACTCCTGGAGAGAAAAAAATTTACTAATGACCCCACTGGTTGGTCCATAAAGCGTATACTTACCACCATTGCATATTAAATTAGGCTTCATGAAAATTTTGTAAAAGATATGTATCAAAATGGACAACGATTTTTGTATTTGAAGACGAAATTTCATAAGCTTAGTATGATTAATATTAGAAAAGATATATTTGTGGGCCCACAAATTAGAGAAGTATTGAAAGATGAAAATTTTGATATGCTAAATGAAATGTAACTAAGAGCTTGGAAAGATTTTAAACCTAAAAGATGTTAAAATTTTTCTTGGAAATAAGAAATCTGAAAATTACAAAACCATTGAAAATGAACTACTGATTGCATACAAGGAGATGAGATGTAACATGTCCGTGATTCACTTCCTTGATTCATATCTCAAAAACTTTCTGGTATATATATATATATATATATATATATATATATATATAGAAATAAAGACGAACAGAGAGTTTATATCAGCTTATTAGACAGCTTAGTTCAGTTCCATCATCGCTGCGAGTGTCAGGCCTCAGCAATACAGCCAGCAGTTAAAAATAAAATTAATACACACACACACACACACACATTGGCACACAAAAATATTAATAAATAATGGGCTAATACTATTACACATATTACCAATACCACAGATAATAATAATAATAATAATAATAATAATAATAATATCTACAGTAATAAAGAACAAAAATAGTAAAAAAATATAAAACAATTTAAAAATAAAATTATATTAAAACTATAACCTATATTATATTACCTGTTTAGTTGACAGTCTTGGGAAGAATGTACAAAAATAGCAAAAACAACTGCTTATATACTAGAAAATTGGTTGGTTGGTACATTTTAAAAAATAAATATAAATATACATTTGGCACAATAGAGTTAATAAAAATAATTACACAGTGATTAAAACAGGATTATTAAAGTAAAATAAATAAATAAATTAAAACCAAAATTAAAACAAAAATAATTTAATTGAGGAGCCATCTGAGTTAAGTTGTGGCTTTGTACTATGTATAAACAGGCTCTCGAGAATCCGTCGTTCAAGTAAACCTGACGCCGAAGACAACACCCTGAAGCTATCCTTTGAAATGTCATGATGGCTTTCTGAAGAGTGGGTCCTGATGGCAGAGTTTTCGGGTGAAGTTAATGGTCTATTTGTTCTATATGAAAGACCCAGATGTTTTGAAATCCTCAGCTGCAGCTGCAAGCCAGTCTGGCCTACATAACGGGCTTGGCAGTCCGCACAAGAATAGGAATAAATAACTGAGGATCTCAAATGAGCCGGTAAAATATCTTTCATTCTGAAAAAACTATTCATTTTAAAATCATTGACAAGTATAAAAATAATTTTATAAGATGGAAAAACTTTAGAAATTGATATTTGAATGTTTTTAACGAGCTTCGGAGTGTTGGGACCGAAGTAAGGAACTTTTAGATAAACTACTTGCAATGATGAATCCACATCTGGCTGTTTAGGGCGAAAAAGGTCTTCCAAGAATTTGTTAACAAGTCTATAAAATAGTTGTTCTGGAAATAAATTGAATTTAGCAAACTGAGTTAAAAATTGAACTTCTTTATGAAAATTTACCCAAGATGTTGAAAGTTTGTAAGCTCTAAAAATTCGGCATGACAGTCCAGACAACTTGGCACTCAGAGGAAGGAAGCTGAAAAAATTGGTACCAAGCATAGTTGTGGTAGGCTTTCTATAGATGGAAGTAGAAAAGCCACCTACTGTACGGTGCACTCTGACATCTAAAAAGGGCAATGAGTTCTCATTCTCCTCCTCCATACTAAACCTAATATTCTGATGTTGAATGTTAAGGTAGTCTAAAAATTGTAAGGCATGACTTTGTTCTCTAAAAATCAAAAAACAATCATACCTTCTATAGAGTAATGGCTTAAAAATTACAGTAGCAGAAGCCTTTCTGAGTCTGAAAAGAGAATTTTATCTTTGGGTTTGGATTTTTGTCTTCCTATTTTTAAACTTGATTTTTATAAATATTTCTTATCATTTGAAAAGTTGCTTCACCAGCTTAGCAAACTTCAACCAGTTGGTGATTTCTCCAGATGCCTGAGGGATGTTGAATATTGGTCCAAAAAATATTTTTATGGGTTCAACGGAAAGAAGATATTTTCTCCTGTTTTCTCCTTTGGCGATTTTAAATTGCTAAAAGGCCTGAAGAATGATGACTCAATAGTGATTTGTCGCCCTGATAAAGGAAAGGGAGTAGTTATTTTGGATAGAGTAACTTATGTCCAGAAACTTCTCTTAATATTGGATGACGCAACTAAATTTCAGCTTTTACCAGGTAACATTCTTACACATATTTTAAGAATTGAAGATAAAATTAACAACTATCTTAGAAGTTTAAAGAAAATAGGTTTATCTGATTTTTATGAATCTGTATTTACTTCAGGTGCAGTGCCAGGCCTTCTATATGGATTGCCCAAAATCCATAAACAAGGCCTTCCTCTTAGACCGATTCTTTCAGCCATTAATTCTCCCACTTATAAAGTATCCAAATTTCTCCTGCCAATTATACAGCCATTAACATGTAATGAATTTACTCTTAAAGATTCTTTTCAGTTTTCTGATCTTGTTTCTTCATTGTCCATTGAGGAGGGCTTTATGGTCAGCTTTGATGTAGAATCATTGTTCACAAACATACCTGTTAATGAGACTCGCAATATCATAACCAATGGACTTTTTCCGTCAACTGAACATAGGGTTAGTAATCTCAATAGGAATCAATTTTCGAAATTCTTGGAACTCGCCACCGATGATACACTTTTCCTCTTTGATGGCCAGCTTTACAAGCAGATAGATGGTATGGCAATGGGCTCACCACTTGGTCCCACTTTTGCCAATGCATTTTTGTGCTACCATGAGAGATCTTGGTTGGAAAACTGCCCCTCAGATTTTAAGCCATTACTCTATAGAAGGTATGTTGATGATTGTTTTTTGATTTTTAGAGAACAAAGTCATGCCTTACAATTTTTAGACTACCTTAACATTCAACATCAGAATATTAGGTTTAGTATGGAGGAGGAGAATGAGAACTCATTGCCCTTTTTAGATGTCAGAGTGCACCGTACAGTGGGTGGCTTTTCTACTTCCATCTATAGAAAGCCTACCACAACTATGCTTGGTACCAATTTTTTCAGCTTCCTTCCTCTGAGTGCCAAGTTGTCTGGACTGTCATGCCGAATTTTTAGAGCTTATAAACTTTCAACATCTTGGGTAAATTTTCATAAAGAAGTTCAATTTTTAACTCAGTTTGCTAAATTCAATTTATTTCCAGAACAACTATTTTATAGACTTGTTAACAAATTCTTGGAAGACCTTTTTCGCCCTAAACAGCCAGATGTGGATTCATCATTGCAAGTAGTTTATCTAAAAGTTCCTTACTTCGGTCCCAACACTCCGAAGCTCGTTAAAAACATTCAAATATCAATTTCTAAAGTTTTTCCATCTTATAAAATTATTTTTATACTTGTCAATGATTTTAAAATGAATAGTTTTTTCAGAATGAAAGATATTTTACCGGCTCATTTGAGATCCTCAGTTATTTATTCCTATTCTTGTGCGGACTGCCAAGCCCGTTATGTAGGCCAGACTGGCTTACAGCTGCAGCTGAGGATTTCAAAACATCTGGGTCTTTCATATAGAACAAATAGACCATTAACTTCACCCGAAAACTCTGCCATCAGGACCCACTCTTCAGAAAGCCATCATGACATTTCAAAGGATAGCTTCAGGGTGTTGTCTTCGGCGTCAGGTTTACTTGAACGACGGATTCTCGAGAGCCTGTTTATACATAGTACAAAGCCGCAACTTAACTCAGATGGCTCCTCAATTAAATTATTTTTGTTTTAATTTTGGTTTTAATTTATTTATTTATTTTACTTTAATAATCCTGTTTTAATCACTGTGTAATTATTTTTATTAACTCTATTGTGCCAAATGTATATTTATATTTATTTTTTAAAATGTAC
>JABUQX010007752.1:7500-15000 GCA_015478945.1 Trachelipus rathkii | reverse complement strand
ACTGGAAGTCATTTCCTGAAGTGTGTCAGTCTACGTGTTACAGATAGAGGCTTCCCATCATCCCAAATGATGACCCTTCAAATATTTTCAACTTGGGTAAGAATCAGAAATAGCATCGGAGGTAGATCTGGGTTGTATGGGAGGATGTGAAATAATTTGAACATTTTCTTCGCCAGAAATTCTATAATTGAGAGCGCAGTGTGAGATGGCGCTTTATCGTGGTGCAGCACCCATTTTCTGCAATGTCTGTTCTGATTTGCTGAACTCGTTTTCGAAGTTGTTCCAAGACATCTTTGTAAAAGACGTAACTGTCTGTCCTGAAGGTACAAATTCCTTGTACACAATACCACGGCTGTCGAAAAACATTAATCAGTTCTCACCTTGGACTTGCTCATACGTGCTTTCTTCGGACGAGGAGAATTTTTTGTGTGCCATGTCATTCCGCACTTTGCCGTTTAGTTTCAGGATCGTACTAAAAATCATGATTCATCGCCTGTTATAATTTTTTATCCAAAAAAATTGTGCTCCATTTCGAGTCTTTCAAATCTTGGCAAATTTGACCCTGTTCGCTTTCTGCTCCACAGACAAGTCTTTCGGCAGCAGTTTTGCACAAATTTTTCGCATGTAAATGGTTTGTTAAAATTCTATGAACTGCATTTTTATCTAAACCAGTTTCTTCTGCAATCACTCTGACACTGAACTTGGTGGTCTCTCTCCATCACAGCTTTAACAACTTCCACATTTTCATAATTTGTTGACGAGATTGGTCTTCCACAACAAGGGTCGTCTTCAACATTTTATCGGCCTTCTTTGAAAGCTTTGTGCCACTTAAAAACCATAGTTCTCGATACAGAAGCATCCCATAAGCTTGCTTAGCAGCTGCAAATGTCTCAGTGACTGGACTTGTTACGTTTCACACAGAATTTGATAGCGTATCATATATTTACCTGCATCGCAAAAACGTAACGAGGATAGAAAACACGCCCATACACAAAAAGATGTAGTGCAAAAACGTAACGAGGTTAGAACACACGCCCATACATAAACAGATGTAGTGCAAGACTGACTTTATAAATCTGGTTAAAACTGGTATGGATATGTAGCCTAGGTAACTAGCTACCCACTCGTATACGTCACGGAGGAGCTACATTACTCAGTCGTTCATGGGATATTCAGTAAACTTACTTTTGGGACAGAGGAGTATATATATATATATATATATATATATATATATATATATATATATATCTTGGTATACATATATATATATATATATATATATATATATATATATATATTATATATATATATATATATAAATATATACAGTGGCGGCTCGTGGTTCTTGGTGCAAAGAGTTTTTATATATATATATATATATATATATATATATATATAATGTTATATATATATATATATATAGTATATATATATATATATATATATAAGAAAGAGTAGCAGGTATATATATATATATATATATATATATATATATATATATATACATATATATATATATATATATGCCAGCCTCTAGAAGAGCGTCACAATCCATATCTCAAAAACTACAAAAACTACAGGGAAAAGGGAATACATTGTTGAAATCCTAGTAAAATTTTTAGTGGTGGAAAATGTAAAAATAAATAAAAAAAAAAAAAAAAAAATCATATCTCAAAACTACAATAGCTGCAGAAAAAGGAAACATAATTTTGAATACTGTAAATTTAGCTAAGAGAATGTTTAAAAAAAAAAATTAAACAAAATTGCCATTTTTTTGGGGGAACTCGAGCCGGCGGGGGACATAGTAATGATAGTATATATATATATATATATGTGTTATATATATATATATATATATATATATATATATATATATATATATATATATATATATATATATATATATATATATATATATATATATATATTATTTTTATAGTTATTACACAGCAATGTAGTGGGCTCGAGCCGACGCAGGGGGACATTTTCCATAATTCTGTAGTAGGGCGGAGGAACCCCCGCGACAACCAAATACCAAAGAGCGGGTCCGGAGACCCCCGAGGGAAGGAATTAGTCCTACCCCGTAGTTCTCCGGAAGGCCGATCCCGACTCCTGCCATCGGTGGGGTATACCCTTGGGGTATTTTTAGTTAAAAACAAAAACAAAAATTCTAATAGAAAGTCTATTTATTTTAACGAGTAACGTATAAAAGGTCTCTTAAATAGGCTTTCTACTCATATTACTATAATTATTAACAATAATTTTTTTTTTTTTATTTTTTTTTTTTTACATTTTCCTAACTAAACTTTTACCAGGATTCCAAAAATGTATTCCTTTTCCCTGTAGCTATTGTAGTTTTTGAGATATGATTTTTTTTTTTTTTTTTTTTTTTTTCGCACTTAAATTTATCTTGCATTCCGCAAATGCACTTTTCCCGGTAGCTGCCAGTTTTTTAGATATCGTATTGTGTCTCTTCTAGAGGGCTGACCATATATATATATATATATATATATATATATATATATATATATATATATATATATATATATATATATATATATATATATATATATATATATATATATATATATATATATATATATATATATATATATATATATATATATATATATATATATAATATATATTTTGTGAAAAACGATCAGTTAAAATTACAAAAATGATCGAAACTTAAAGAGGATAAATGTGAAGTTCAAAAAAGAAAAAAATATCAGGCAAGAACAAATTCACTTTTTGTTCCAGCTTACCTTTATTAAGCTACGATCACGGTGACACATCTCGCTCGGATTACATAAGTAAAAATATACGGTATAGAGCTATTTTGGGAACAAAGGATTTTTGAAGTTCCCATTATTTTCTATGGAATAAATTGTTCGACAGGAAATTGAGAAATAAATATATATATATATATATATATATATATATATATATATATATATATATATATATATATATATATATATATATATATATATATATATATATATATATATATATATATATATATATATATATATATATATATATATGAGAGAGAGAGTTGTAATGGGAATAAGAAATAGTGTATAGTAGGTGTGGCTTAGTTCTTTAATTTGGAGGGGCTGCAGCCCAATAGCCCATAAAGACGAGCCGCCACTGTATATATATATATATATATATATATATATATATATATATATATATATATATATATATATATATATATATATATATATATATATATATATATATATAATATATATATTCAAATTTTTTATTATTTTTCATTTAGCAAGGTTGATGTGATATATATATATATTTATTATATATATATATTTATATATATATATTTATATTTGTTATATATATATATATATATATATATATATATATATATATATATATATATATATAAATTATGATCTCCAAAATTGCTGTAATGTTTCGTTTTATTTTTCTGCAATTGTTTTTTAATGTGTCTGCAGCTGAATATCAATGGATACACCTTTACAGATTGATTTAACAGCTTTGGCAGCCGCCAAAGGCTATCGACATACTGAAAGTTCTAGCAAAAAATAATGTCAGAAGAATCTAGCTGTATAAATGCACAAAGTTAGTTGACTTAAGCCAATAGGAAAACGTAAAACATTAAACTTTAGAAAAATAATAAAATACGTTAGTAATAGTAATTACTTACCATTATCTATCGATTGATGTATTTTTTTCAATTTTTCTACTACTAAACCCTTTAAAACGTCGTCTGGCAAACATATAAGATTCATAATTTTTATTTCGCTAAGATTTAGGGGGGCAAGCGCCCTGCCTCCCCCCCTATATTATATTATATATATATATATATATATATATATATATATATATATATATATATATATATATATATTTATATATATATATATATATATATATATATATATATATATATATATATATATATATATATATATATATATATATATATATATATATATATATATATATATATATATATATATATATATATATATATATATATATATATATATATATATACAAACGAAAAAAAAAAAAAAAATATAAAAATCCAATCGTGCTCATCTTGATGAAGGTTATATTGTATGGAGAAATACCAATCAGGCTAAGACGGCTCTGCTTTGGAGAAATACCTGGAGATCTACCCCAACTTTGAATTGAAACTACTTTAGTTGCTAAAATTTCGTATTTCACTTGGAAAATATTTGAACATTTAGAAGACAACATGAATTCTTTTTTCAAAAAATCTAAGAAAATATCTGCGGTGAATGAATAAACTGTTGCAAATTGCGATGATCTAATAGATTTTGCAGAAAGTGATTAGAAAGTGTTGAAGGAATGCCCTTTGATGCAAGAAAAATAGGATTCTTCAACGAAATTAGATGGTGCTGATACGACCAAAAAATTATTTGTCTTTAGTAATATTGTGAAAACTGCAAGTGATGGCAGATATGGTGGCCACATATAACAGAGAGAGAGAGAGAGAGAGAGAGAGAGAGAGAGAGAGAGAGAGAGAGAGAGAGGGAGAGAGAGAGAGAGAGAGGAGAGAGAGAGAGAGAGAGAGAGAGAGAGAGAGAGAGAGAGAGAGAGAGAGAAACATTTTAAAGAATATATATATTGATATTAAAGTTAATGTTTGCAAAAAGAAAACGAGATATTGAAGTTGTGAAAATATAAATCTCACAATTTAAAGGAAAATATATTCAAATATAATATTTCACGCTTGCTAAAAGAAAACGTGATGTAAATATTAAATATATTAAAAATTAATATAAGGGAAGAGAGTTAGTAGGTATATGGCATATATATATAGTTATATATGTATATATATATATATATATATATATATATATATATATATATATATATATATATATATATATATATATATATATATATATATATATATATATTTAACAATTTTTTTTTTTTAAGGAGTACTATTACAAACACTCGAACTCCGAAAATATGATAATTAATTTAAAACCACTATATTTAATTAGAAGGGGGGATATTTAAAATACACAAACTAAATTAAAACGACTGTGCTAACGTTTCGTCCAACAATACATGTTGGCCTCGTTAACATGTATTGTTGGACGAAACGTTAGCACAGTCGTTTTAATTTAGTTTGTGTATTTTAAATATCCCCCTTCTAATTAAATATAGTGGTTTTAAATTAATTATCATATATATATATATATATATATATATATAATATATATATATATATATATATATATATATATATATATATATATATATATATATATATATATATATATATATATATATATATATATATATATATATATATATATATATTTCGGCTTAAATAACGACTCAATCTCTGCTGCTGCTCCACTCCGACTCCGACTCCGACTCCGACTGGTTCTGATTCGACTCCTGTTGACGGGATATAAAACCATTTATTTTCAATTATTATTATTTCAATTTCAGTGGTGGCACAGCCAAAATTCAAGTTTAGGGAAACCAATACATTAATTTATTTATTCTTAATTTAATTGGGGCGCTGCCTTAACTCAAACCCTACGTTGATGACCCGGCACTCCACTACTGGAATGCAGTGCCCCACAATCTCGCTTGAGGCGAGGTGATGATTATAGAGGTAGGTTAAGTGTTTTGGTGAGGGATAGAATCTTTAAAAAAAAAAAAAAAACTAATTGGTTGGGTAAGATTTGGACAGAGAAGTGACCACCCTATTACTAAGACCTCTTTCAGGTATAAATAATTCGCTGATAAGTTGTATTAAATTCAATTATTATTATTATTATTATTATTATTATTATTATTATTATTATTATTATTATTATTATTATTATTATTATTATTATTATTATTATTATTATTATTATTATATTGGGTTTGACCTCTTTTTAACCTTCCTTCTGTAAAATAGTAAATCTCTCTCTCTCTCTCTCTCTCTCTCTCTCTCTCTCTCTCTCTCTCTCTTCTCTCTCTCTCAATTTCTTCAGGCCTTCAATTTTCCGAATAGTTAATTACCGAGTATATATATATATATTATTATAGTTGTTATATATATATATATAAATATATACATATATATTATTAGTTGCTATATATATATATATATATATATATATATATATATATATATTATGGCAATAATATTATAAATATAGTAATATTGAAAATATACAACATATAATATACATATATTAGTTGGTTATTATTATATATTATATAGTTATATATATTACATATATTATATTATTATTATATTATATATATATATATTATATGAATATTTATATATATATATTATTATATATTATTATATTTATATATATTATTATTAACACAAATTACTTATATATATATATATATATATATATATTATTAAAATATATACAAAGATATTTTTCTCTATATATATATATATATATATATATATATATATATATATATATATATATATATATATATATATATATATAGTATATATATATATATATATATATTTATAACATATATATATATATAGATATATATATATATATATATATATATATATATATATATATATATATATATATATATATATATATATATATATATATATATATATATATATATATATATATGACGTTAGTAGGATCTTTCTCCTGTAAATTGTTTGTGGGAAAAAAGAGAACAATTTGGTTATTTTTTAAAAAAATTTATGTACATTATCGAACAAAATCTAAAAACGCTCATGATGCCAGATGCGTTATTTCTATTTTTTTTTAAACAATGCAAAGTGAAATAAATTATAAATAAAAAAATAAATTACATTAAGTGAGGTTATGATACGTTAAGTAAAGTTATGTTGAGTTACGTTAGTTTACATAGATTTAAACTTTAATATTTCTTTAATTGGCTTCTTCGTATTAGAACCGTTTGAAGTGACTGGTAACTTTATCTTTATACTTATTGGTTTAAAAAAAAAAACCTTCTAAAGTGGAGAAAAATACAAAATTTTAATAAAAATATCTTTTCGGTGAAAGATCTTAAAAAATAAACATATATATATATATATATATATATATATATATATATATATATATATATATATATATATATATATATATATATATATATATATATATATATATATATATATATATATATATATATATATATATATATATATATATATATATATATATATATATATAATGTGTCTGGTAGGTTTGCTATGTGTGTGATATTATGTAGAAAATATGCATGAAGAAGAATTTGAAAATTTTTCCTAAGTATTCTTTGCAGAATAGGTGTTGTCATTTATTTATTTATTTATTTATTTATTTAGTTATTATTATTAATATTATTATTATTATTATTATTATTATTATTATTATTATTATTATTATTATTATTATTATTATTATTATTATTATTATTATTATTATTATTATTATTATTATTATTATTATTATTATTATTATT
>JABUQX010007752.1:0-2500 GCA_015478945.1 Trachelipus rathkii | reverse complement strand
ATACAGAAACATTCGCACACACACACACACACACACACCTACACACACCTACACACACAGACACATATATATATATATATATATATATATATTTACATATATATATATATAGTTATATATATATATATATATATATATATATATATATATATATATATATATATATATATATATATATATATATATATATATATATATATATATATATAGAAACACGGTTCCTTTACTTCTTTAAATTATTAGAAACTTAAACCATCATTGGAATCTTCTGCTCCCTAGAAACACGATCTTCTGGAGAGCTTTAGGAGAACGAGATTTGAGGCCAAATGGAAAAAGATGTTAGCTCCACTGAAAGGGTTAAGCCCTACCTGCGAGTATATAAATATATATATATATATATATATATATATATATATATATATATATATATATAGTTATATATATAAAAATATATATATATATATATATATATATATATATATATTATATATATATTACTCAAGAGCCAGCTTCCGAAACCATTGCGCCGAGAAATAGTTTTCTAGAGTGCTCTATGATCAAGAGTTTCGGGCTAGATAGAAGATGCTGGTCCAACTGGCATTTAATATATATATATATATATACATATATATATATATATATATATATATATATATATATATATATATATATATATATATATATATATATATATATATATATATATATTAGTGATGCAGGTAACATCCGCATCCGCATCCACGCTTTGCCCTGCGGATGTTGCGCGGATATTTATTGTCGAGATTTGATAAAGAATTTTATGATAAAAATACTTAAGATGAATCTGAAAATGAAAATGAGTTGAAGGCAATTCCAAAAGGGCTTGATATTCCATATCTCAATGTTTTCAATGACATTCCAACTCGCTGGAATAGTAAACTTTATATGATGGAAAGAATGGTATTGCTCAAAGAACCCCTTGCTTCGTACGCCAGTTCGTATTCCAAAGTTAACATTCTTACTAATGTGGAAAATGACATCATATCACACTGCATTAAGCTATTGAAGCCATTTGATGAAATTACCAAAAAAAATCAGAGCCTCTACAGCTTCTGTCTCCGATGTAAAACCATTAATCTCAACGTTAAGGAAGCAGTTTGAACTATCTTCAAATTAAAATGATGACGGTTTAAAAAGAATGAAAGATGTAATTAAACTAGGGCTAGAAAAACGCTTTGGCTCTGTAGAAATTAATGACCTTCATACTATTTCAATTTACTTAGATCCCCGTTATAAAGGCAAGTTTTTTTGTAACAATATTAGAACAAGTGAAATCGTCACTTTGTGTTTGTATTTGATAAACTTCAATCCGAAAAGTCTATTAATTCGCCACCCATTATAAGGAAAAAAACGAAATCTACAGAACCAACACCTTCTACAAGTAAATCAATAACAGATTCACTGGAAAAATTTTTACAGTCCAGTAGTGATGAAGAAACACACACATTGCCAAAAGATGTAGTGCAAATGATTGAAAACTATCACCAAGAAGAACGACTAGATTCAAATGATGATCTTGTCAGTTGGTGGAAAGTTAAGGAAAATGTTTACCCACGCTTGAGCAAACTTGCAAGGAAATACTTGGCCCTGTTCTCCAACTTATGTTCCAAGTGAGAGTATTTAGCAATGCTGGGCTAATATATGATGAAAAGAGAAATAAACTCAGCAGAAAAGGCAGAAAAATTGATGTTTCTCAAGCACAACCTTCCTATATTTGAATTTCAATATTAGTCCAAAAAGTATATAATCCATTGTGAAATCTCTTTCATTATGGGCGGAGGTTGGGGAAAGAGGTTGGTGGGGTGCATTGGAGTTGGGTCCCCGTCCCGTACCCTGGTAACAATTATATTAATAGATTGTGGCTAAAACTCGAAATATATATATATATATATATATATATATATATATATATATATATATATATATATATATTTATATTTATATATATTTAAAAAAATATTATATACATATAAGAAAGAATATACATATATAAAGAAGAATTGGAACTCATTCAAAACTGCCATCAGTGAATCGTATATTTGTCATGTTTTTATTTTTATATATATATATATATATATATATATATAATATATATATATTATTATAGTTATTGGTTGTTGTTATATAAACATATATATATATATATATATATATATATAAATAAAGATATATGTATATATATATGTGGATATATATAAATATATATATATATATATATATATATATATATATATATATATATATATATATCAAAAATTGCAGATTAGTTGCTTTTGAGATTAAATAGCCAATTAACTATATATATATATATATATATATATATATATATATATATATATATATATATATATATATAGCAGTATATATATATATATATATATATATATATATATATATATATATAGTATTATATATATATATATATATATATATATATATATATATAAGTTATCGAAGCTAT
>JABUQX010007751.1:0-13118 GCA_015478945.1 Trachelipus rathkii | reverse complement strand
CATTCGGTCGGTCCCTCAAAGGTGTTTAACCAATTTTCGCATTTATCGTGAAACACTTTCGCGTTTCGTGCGCCTTCGCTTCACAGGGGGACACCTCGGAATCCTAATTACTGGCCATTTGCAAACACAGTTCATAACCTTAATTTCCTTAACATCCCTTTGCCTTTCTCTTAAGACGAAGGGTATGCACCTTGGCTATTCCCCGCTCCCACCATTTACTTGGCCCTGACCTCTCTCTCTGCAAATCTAGCCACCTTGTTGCCTTGTTAAAGGCATCATTCCTGTTTCATTCCGTTGTTCACGTTGAATTTACTTCAGTGTTTACTGACGGCTCTAAAACAAGGGACAGTGTGGGTGCGTCTGCTGTCTTTCCTAACCGCAACTTCTCCCATACCCCCCCCCCTCATGCTTCATTTTTTACGGCAAGATTAATGGCTATAATGATTGCCCTTTCTTGAATTAAATTCCTTAACCAAGACCACTCTTGTATCATTTATTCAGATTTGCTCGGCTCTCCAAGGGCTAAAAACCACATTCTAAAAACACGATGGTATCCGCTTCACAACAATTTCTTCGGCTGCTCCACTCCCGTAAGAAACAAATCATTCTATGTTGGACCCCCTCTCATGTTGGGGTACCTGGCAATGAAATTGCCGATAGAGAATCCAAAATGGCCGGCTCTTCTTTTCGGAGCTTTTCCAAGTACCTCACGGATGCCATTTGACAAGGCTGCCTCCCATCAGCTGATTACTATCCTGCTCTCCGACAAGGCTCTCTATCTTATTGGCAAGAGTGCTGGATGAATGATCAACGGGGAGCGAAACTTAGAAATATAAAGCCGAGCGTTTGTGAGTGGTCTACCTCCCACCGACGAAAGCGTTTACACGAGGTGACACTTGCACACCTCCGTATTGGCCACACCAATATCACTCACAGTCACTATATGTCACGGGACCCTCCTCCCATCTGCAAATTTTGCCGTCGCCATTCCCCTCAATCTGTTCGCCATATCTTTTATTGATTGTTCCCAACTGGATCCTATTCGCCGTCGTCATTTTCCTAATTTATGGTCCAAAACACCTTCTCAAAGATTATCCCATATCTTGTCTGAAAATTATCACTTTAGCAGTAACTCTATTTTCTTGTATCTCCAAAAAGTGAATACTCTTTACAACATATGATTTTGTTATGTAATATTAAGACTATTTATAATGTAAGGATATAATTTTATGTAGTTTTTATTTATTTTTGACTGAATATTCCTTTCGCCATTCAAATTTTCCTTGACATTTAAAATATGTACATGCCAGGACCACTCATGGAGTTGATTATTCAACCCAGTGTAGCCGCTTCTTTGTGAGCCGTGGTGGGTCCTGTATATTGATACAAAAAATTATTATTATTATTATTATTATTATTATTATTATTATTATTATTATTATTATTATTATTATTATTATTATTATTATTATTATTATTATTATTATTATTATTATTATTATTATTATTATTATTATTATTATTATTATTATAGTACCCTTATATAAGGGTAAGGGGGATAAGGGTAACTGTAGGAATTATAGGGAATTAGTTTATTTGAGTGCTGTTGGGAAGATATATCCTGTATTTTGGTGAAAGAGTACGTCGAGTGACTGAAAGACTGATTGGTGAAGAACAAGGTGCGTTTAGAAGTGGTAGAGGATGTGTGGATCAAAACTTTACAGTAAAACAAATGATTGAGAAAATGAGAGAGAAAAATAAATTGTATTTAGGTTTTACGGATTTGCAACAGGCGTATGATAGGATTAATAAGGAAGCTCTATGGCAGGTGTTAGTGATATATGGTGCTGGTGGTAGGCTTCTGAATGGAATCAAAAGTGTGTATGACAATAGTGAAGCGTGTGTAGGAATAAGTGAAGTCGAAAGTGTTTGGCTTAATATTAATAGCGGAGTAGGGCAGGGATGAGTTATGTCTCCTTGGTTATTCAATTTGTATATGGATGGGGTGATGAAAGAATTAGAGGTGGGGGTGGCAGGAGATAGTGTTAGAATTATGGAGAATGGAAGAGAGTGGAAGATGCCCTACCTATTATATGCTGATGATTTGGTTTTGTGTGGCCAATCTGAAGAGAGTTTGAGAGGATTGGTAAAGAGATTTGGAAGGGTGTGTAAAAGGAGATGTTTGAAAGTAAACGTAGATAAGAGTAAGGTTATGGTTGTGAGTGAGGACAGTCCTCGGTGTGAAGTTATGTTATATGGTGAGCAGCTGGAACAAGTGTCTGTTTAAATATTTCGGATTATGTTGGTTGAAAAGGGAAAGGATGATGCGGGGTGTAGCAAGAAAGTTGTGAATGGCAGGAAGGTGGCTGTTACAATTAAATCGTTGGTGGATATAAAGGGACTAAGTCTTGAGTGCGCTAGGGTCTTACATGATGGTATGTTGTTACCTGTGTTAATGTATAGTAGTGAGACTATGGTCTGGAAAAAGAGGTATAGATATAAAGTACAATGTGTTCAGATGGGCAATCTTAGGGGAGTGTTACGTATGAGAAGAATTGATAAAATAAGGAATGAACGCATTAGGGAGTTGTATGGTGTGAAGAAAGGAGTAAATGAGAGTATAAATGAAAGTACATTGAGATGGGTTGGTCATGTGGACAGTGGCGTATCCAGAAATTTTTTTCGGGGGGGCCAGAAAAAAATCGTTTCTTATATATATATATATATATATATATATATATATATATATATATATATATATATATATATATATATATATATACATAATATTGTATAGATATTTATAATATATAGATATATATATATATATATATATATATATATATATATATATATATATATATATATATATATAATAATAATATATATATAATAAAAAATAAAATTCAAAATTCTCTATATAACCAATTATATCTGTAATAACATAAACATAAATATAAACATATATATATATATATATATATATATATAACTATATATATATATATATAATATATATAATAATAATATATATATATTTTTCACTTTTCAAATTAATATATATGCCATTTTTATAATAATAATATAATAATATATATATAATATATATATAACATATATATATATATATATATATATATATATATATATATATAATATATATATATATATATATTTATATATATATATATATATATAATATATATAATATATATATATATATATATATATATGTATATATATATATATATATATATATATATATATATATATATATATATATATATATATATATATATATATAATATATATATAAATATATATATATATATATATATATATATATATATATATATATATATATATATATATATATATATATATATATATATATATATATATATATATATATATATATATATATATATATATATATATATATATATATATACTATATATACAAAGTGGAAGGAACAAATAAATTTGTAAGAAAAAATGTGAGTAATTTATATAAATTACTAAAATCATCTTGCCCTAAATTGTTGCTTTAATCTCCGGGCATGAAGGCTAATAAAATCGAGATAACATCTTTGAGTTTTATGTCAATATATCGATGTATGTAGAGGAGGGCAAATTCAGTAAGTCTTTCATCTCCAATAGTATTTCTCAAGTAGCTTTTCAGAAGTCTTTAATGTTGAAAAGCTTCTTTCTACTGAAGCAGTAGACACGGGTAAAATTGCCAGTATTTGCAACAAGATGTAAATATTTGGAAATTGTGACTGCGAACAAGAAAATAGTCCGTCTATTGTGGTCGATCTTTGCTGTGATGCCATTTCAACACCATAAATCCCATTCTGCTTTTACTAAATCTTCTATTAGGCTTGAGATCTTCTTGTAAAATGTTACACAATCTTTTATCTTCTCATATGGCACATTACCTGTTCGGTATGACAAATTGCAAGGAAGAAATAATTTCTTTATGATTTAAAAACCTTTTTCCTAATGCTGATATTAATTAAATCATCCAAAAATGGTGTAAAAATGGATGTACAATAATATGTTTGTGGGTCGGAAGTAGGAATGTTGGGTCTGTATTTTTGGAACTTGTTAAATCTTGGTACAGCAATTTCAATATCCAGCTCTGATACGCTTACACATTCTTCAAAAATCTGCTGAAATTCTAATGTTGCATTTTCTCTGATGGCTTCAAGTTTAGTTTTAACTAGAGGACTTACTAGATTTGTTCATGACAGCGACGAATTATATAAAATTAATTTAACCTCTGCACTTTATATGATTAACAGATATGATACTTAAAACTTTTTAGTGTCTAGAAAATTTCGGGGGGGGGGGGGCATGGCCCCCCTGGCCCCCCCTGGATACGCCACTGCATGTGGAAAGGATGGATGATAGTCGGTTGGTTAAGCGGATGTAAAGTAGTGAATGTGCTGGGAATCGACCGGCTGGGAGCCCGTAGAAAAAGTAGATTGAGTCAGTAAAGGAATGCCTGGAGGAGAGAAATGTGAGTTTGGCAGAGGCGAGAATAAAGGTGCATAATAGGAGAGAATGGCGGGGTTTTGTGAGAGGGTATAGTTGTGGCCCACCTGGGCCAAGGGATGACCCTACATTGATGATATGAGATAGTGAGGGTCCGTCGGGATCCCGTGAAGCTCTAGGGTTGATTTTTTGACTGCGCTTAGTTCTCACTAAAAGGTAAAAAGGGGGCTGTAAGACTGGACTTTCTTTTCGACTTGCGTTATGTTCTTCTACTACTTTTCTGTTTCCAGTGCATGCTACACACCTTACCCCCAATCAGAGAAGGTGGGTTGTTATTATTATTATTATTATTATTATTATTATTATTATTATTATTATTATTATTATTATTATTATTATTATTATTATTATTATTATTATTATTATTATTATTATTATTATTATTATTATTATTATTATTATTATTGAGCCAAACTTTTAATATTTGAGATGTGGTGAATATATAGAATAAACTTTATATTTTAGTTTCATTCCTAAATTTGTTACTTATGATATATATATATATATATATATATATATATATATATATATATATATATATATATATATATATATATATATATATATATATATATATATATATATATATATATATATATATATATATATATGCTATAGGGTGCAGGGAGGGGGAAAATCAGAAATTTTTGGTCATTGAACCTTAGTTTCCTGAAACATTTCGTAGAAGGGATTATAACGATCACTGTAAGAGTTCACTTGGATTCGAACCCTGTCTTAAGTCTCGTCCCTCAACCGAGAAGAAATTTCTTTTGTTTTATTGCCGTCAATTTGGGAGAGCGAATCCTTGGCCTTCTAGTTATTAGCTCGGCGATCTAACAACTAAGTTAACAGACGGTTGACTAGACCTAGTTTAAACACTTTATTAAATATTACATTGATATTAATTATCATTTCATTAACGCAACCCATGGTAGCTCTAAAATAAAGATCAACCCAGCCAGATTTGATGCCGAAGTTGAACCGCCTACAAACATGGCCAAAATGTTATCAAGTTGAGCAGTAATGATTTATATATAGTAAAAATAGGTATAAAATGGGGAGAGTCTACAAACAGTGACACCAATTTCATTAATCGATATTGAATAAAAAAAATCGATTGATTTGATCGATATTGAATAAAAAATCAATTGATTCGATCGATATTGAATAAAAAATCGATTGACTCGATCGATATTGAATAAAAAAAATTGATGTTCATGAAATTAGCTAAAATAACATTTTATAATTTTTGAGGCTTCCTTTTGACCAGGTTGAATTATTTCAATCAATGTATTTTAAATCAAACAATGTATAATCAGATGATATATTTACAATAAAAATCATGCCAAGAAGTTAGCTTGTATTTTTTTAAATAGATATTTTTGGAAAAGCTTTAAAAAAAAAAATAAACTGAATAAAAAATAAATAATAAAGAATATATATGAATTCTTTTAATTTTTATTCATTTTATATTTTTCTAATAAAAATAAAATTAATAAGGAAAAAATCAAATTCTCAAACTAATAATTTATTATTCGGAACATTTCTCAATGCCTGAATCATGTAAAAAAAAAATGTCTCCCCCACTAACTAGCTCTCAACACCAAATAGCTCTCCTGATTAAAAAGGCCTCCCTTAAATAAGTCTTCCCTAAAGAGGTCTCCCCCCTTAATAGCTCTCAACACCAAATCGCTCTCCTGTCTAGATAGGTGTCCCAATAATAATTCTGCCTTTAAATAGGTCTCCCCAAGAAATAGTTCTCCCACCAAATAGCTTTTCCCGCCTAAATAGATCTCCCCTAAATAGGTTTACCTCTAAAAAGTTTTCTCAAGAAATTGCTTTCCTAACTAAATAGCTCTCTTGTCTAAATACTTCTCCCTTAAATTATTCTTCATAGTCTAAATAGATCTCCCCTAAATAGGTTTACCCCTAAAAAGTTTTCTCAAGAAATAGCTTTCCTAACTAAATAGCTCTCTTGTCTAAATACTTCTCCCTTAAATTAGTCTTCCCCTAATGAGGTCTCTCCCTTAAATAACTCTCTCCACTAAATATCTCCTGCCTAAATGGATCTCCCCTAAATAATTATCCACTGAAAGAAGTCTCCCAAAGAAATAGCTCACCCCCAAATAGCTCCTCCGCCTAAAAAAGATCCTCCCTAAATAAGTCTCCCCTAAAGAAGTCTGTCCCTAAATAGATCTCCCGCCTAAATAGGTCTCCCCTAAATAATTTTCCCATAAAAAGATCTCCCGACGAAATAGCCATCCCCAAAATAGCTCTTCCGCCTAAATAGGCCTCCAATAAATGAAGAGGTCATCCCAAGAAATAGCTCCCCCAACTAAATAGCGCTCCCTCCCAAATATCCCTCTCCTAAATAAATATTCCCATAATGAGGTCCCCCCTTCGAAAAAGCTATCTTAGTTCATGTGAAGTTCAGGTCCCTGATTAAAATATTAGTTATACTGGTAAGCTATCTCAGTTCATGCGAAGTTCAGGTCCCTGATTAAAATATTAGTTATACTGGTAAGATATTGTTATGAGAATACGAAATTTATATTACTTTTCACGATAAAAGTTTATATGATGCAAAAAGAAAATAAGAAATAAAATTTTAATATAATTTTGGTAATTGAAATTAAAAATGTTAAAGATTTCACTAAAGGTAAATTGCAATGATGCAGTTGTTGGCGGGTTTATAACTTGCTTTAGGAGTCTCCATTTCGCCCCGCCCCCTCTCACCTAGGAACTTCTCCCCCACGTTGTAACCGGGGGGCTTATTTCCCAATTCTTCCACCTCATATACTACACTTTTGAGAAAGAAGGAGCCTTGTAATCCAGTATGACACTGGTCGCACCTCTACTACTAAATCGTTCTCTCTAAATATCTTCCATCTAATTAGCATCTCCTCTAAAGAGTTCTCCCCGTAAGAGCACTCCACTCAATCATGTCATTGCCTGTACCTATATAAATTTTATCTAAAGGGTCTTTTTACACACTAAATCCGCAGTTCTCCACCCCACATGCTTTCTGAATTTTCCCTGATATCCAATCCCTCAAGGGTAAGTGTTGACAGCATTCAAAGCGTTCCCCAAAGTTGATTCCAGAACTTGGTTTTCTGCAATAATAAGCTATTATGCTATATAAATATACATTTGTAGAAACAAATCGGACAGTAAAAGTACGAGTCTCTAACCCCACAAGCAGAATCATTCATACAATGTGTCTCTTTGTTAATTTCGACCTTGCTTTATTTGAATAATAATGATATAATAATAATAATCAATATACATAAATAATATATAATAATATATACATAATAATAATACATAATGAGATAAATAATAATAATATTAATAAGCAAGAATAATAATAGATAATAATAATAGTAATAATAACTAATATATACATCATAATAATAATAATTAAATAATATATAACTAATAATAACTAATCAATAATAATCGAGTAATGATGAATAAGTATATTAAGTTACTCAAGAAAGACAGTTCTACTTATTATTTACCCTTCGTGGGGCACAAAGAATTAAATCCATTCACAAATCTGCCTTAGGCGCGCCGTGCCAGCACACAACCCTTACATTAAGATACATATGTGTGTTTGTGTTGTGTTTTGGACTCGTGGTAAAATATATAACTGTTAAGGTTATGTCCTTAGCAATGTTAGTTGGTTAGGTTAGTTGGCGTCAGTTAGGTAGCTTTGAAAGAACATAGTTAACAAAACATCTATTATGGTAGAGTGTTCTAGAGGGGTCCTCGTTTCAAAACTGGTCTGCAATGAGCATCCCTTCTTTTTACAGAAGAACGGGTCGGTTTGAAGGCAGGGTTAACCAAGTCGAAAACATTATTATTTCACCACATTTAGATATGCAAATTCTTCAACATACCATAGCCCGTACCATCAAGCTCCAGACGCATAGCCAGGAATTCACTATCTTAAGAGACATTGCACAATGTTAGAACATATAAGGTTAGAGAACGGAGAAGGTTCAATATAGCAATTTGCAGGAGGCGGACGATATATATATGCAGTTTTGAAGCGGGACAGTTATATCAAGCGAGTTGAAAGAGGCGAGAGAAGAAATAGCCTCCGATGATAGTCTAACAATGAAATTGCAATGTGAAAACGACTTAACATGAAGGAACTCCCGGCGCTTTCAGTAGTATAGTTAACGTGAGCCATGTTTGCCACTTGGAAGGAGGGGAACATTGAAGGAGCATGAATAAGCTTTGGGAAATCTTTTGCGCTCAACAAATGTGCCTGAGGGAAATACAGAAAGATTGCATTTTTCAATTGCATATATAATATACCTATATATCTATATAATATATCTATATATACGTATTACTATATAATAATATATACTATACATAGTACTACTTATATATATCATATATAATATATAATATATATATATATATATATACTATACTGTTGTGTCCTTACCAGGATGCAGGATTTTGGCCCAATCTTTTGCGCAGCACCACACCTCCTTGCGTCTAACCCTCCACCCATTTGCGAAAAATTATTATCCATTTTAATGTTGACAGAACTTAATTAAATTCCAAATTTATGCCCTTTCAAAACCCAAAAAGCTTCTGAGCCCTCGTGGAAGTTTGCTTTTCTTTTCGTCGTAAATAGATCGAGTACATGAAAGACGCTCATAGCGTAACTTGTTGAAGGGGATCGCTAAGATTTCCCTGCGCGATTCTGCAAGATGTGGAAAATTTATACAATTATAACGCCCACAAGACCAGTGAATCTTTATCTGATTCCAAGCTTATCTCTTTTTAATATTACTTCGATCTAGTTGATAGAGTGTTCTATTTGACACCCTGAACAAAACTCTTATTCGCTGCTTAGAAGCCAAAAGAACGTTTATTACAGGGAGAATGATATCGCTAACAGATGTAATTGCGTGTCTGTTTTCTGTATTCTTTTGCTTTTTATTGGCTGGTGATTTTTCCTGCCTTATAGGAGAAGTTTATCAAAATTAATCATCGTACGCTCACTTTAACGTTAATGTAAGGAATTGAGAAGTAAAGATTTTGTTTTGTATCTAATCTAACCTGAAGATTTTATTGCAATACATCTCGTTTTGCAGAGTTGAAATCTATATCTTCTCCAGAATGAAGTGTTTCTGTCTCCCTTGAAAGTCCTTACTTTATTATTATTAAATATATATATATACTATATATAATACTATATAGAATCATATATAATTAATTAGTCGCTATTAATTAATATAAGATATATAAATATAGTTACCCGTGCCACACAAGTTTCTCTTATAATTCATAGATGAAATAATATCCGCATCGCAAAATTTTTAATGCCAGCTGCGCATCGATCGGATAATGAAAATGATGCAGATGCGGATGTGCGATATCGCCTTATACCTTGAAATATATAATACTATATTATTATATCGTATATAATTATTTTATCTATTACTATTATTACTTATAGTATAATATATATAGATATAGATTATTGATATATACTATATATGATAAATATATCTATGTATATACTACTAGTATATATAATATATATTAATTAATATATATATTCAATTATATATTATATACTATATTATATACCTATATTATATCATATATTATATGATATATATATTCAGTTATACTATATATATATATATAGATATCATAATATATGATCTATATATATATATATAATATATATTTATAATTTTGAAAAATCTTTCTATTAAAAGTACTCATATTATATATTATTATATACTATAATTATAATTATATACCTATATATCTATATATATATATTATAATATTATAATATATTTTAATTATATTATATATATAGTATATACGGTATATATTATATATAGATTATTATAATCTCACTCTAAAGGACATTTAATTATGTAAATTATTGTCAAGTTGAACAATTTCTAAAGGAACACACTGGCGGCTTCTTTTGATAATTGTCACAATTTATACTACTATAATAATAAAAATATGATTTATGAAAAAAAAAGGTACTGCAAAAATAATTAACTTAAAAATATAATAATTAATTAATAATAATAATTACATTACAAATTTAAAAATTCTTGTTTTTTATTTTTTATTAAGTGATTATTAAAGATTGGTATATAATATTAAGTAACAAATTAAGCTCAAATGTTCAACACAAACACTACAAAACACCGTACCATATATTTCCATATATACTATATATCTATTATATATATATACTAATATACTAATATATATATACTAATATCTATTAGTATATATATTATTTATATAATCTAAACTATATATATACTATATATATAATACATATAAATATTATATATAGCTACTTTAATATATATTATATATATAATTATATTATATATATATATACATATAATATATATATAATATATTATATATATATATATATATATATATATATAAATATCTATTTTTGCATAAATAAATTTATATGTATATATTACTATATTTTATTTCAGAAAAATAACATTGTTCTCATATATTATATATTAAATATATTGATATATATCATGATATTTACATATATATATATCTTCTCAACGTATATAATATATTAATTATATATACTTATTATATGCGTGTCAATGTTTGCTACGTGTGTAAATATCATGATGTTAAGGTTAGGTACTTAAGCTAAGGTTAGGTATTTCCTGGTCGGTCTTTTTCCTGCTATTGTCACTTCTAATTAGGATTATTTAACTTGTATTCAATGTGTCCACTTATTTCACGTTGGGAAGGGTCAGCTCACTTATAGAGTTTGGGCAGCTTCGTTAAAAATCAGGTTTAGGCGTGAAAAGTCTTTGAAAGTGAGAGGGATGAAATATACGATAAGAGTCTTCAAGGAATCTCTAGACCCTCACTCAAATGGTTCTGGTATGAGTCGAGGCAAAGCACAATAAGTAAAAAGGCAAACACCAACGACCGCACTGTCACAAAGTGACGCGACACAGAAATGCAAACAGCCTGGAGCTGCGAGCCGCCGTAAGCCGGAACGATTTACACCTTCCACACGGAAGCCTCGTCCTCGTAATGTAAGCCCTAGCCAAATCGAAAGCGCCGATGCACGTCCTTAGATCCACCGTCAGAACCCCCCATCTCCATGCGTCACAGTCTCTGACTAGTGACAGTCCGAAGGATTGCCAGTAACTTCTCTGATATGTACTCAATAAAATCTCCTATCCCCAATATACTAGCTAATTACTATTCACTCCTCTAATATATACCTTACCTACAATTACTCATCACTATACGCTACTATCCAGTACTAAATATAAATATCGATTATATCTTAATATATCCCTATTAATTATAATATATATATTATTATATTACTATATATATATATGTAGTATTTCCACAGGTTTCCGAAGTCGCCCTTTTCGCTAGAAAGATAGAGATTAGGTCTGAAACTTGGGGTATATGTGTATTGTGTTGTAAATAACTGATCAACACGATAATGTCAAGTCTGGTAGGATAAGTGTATAAGAGGGGTACCCCCGAGAGGTAGGCTCTAAGCCGCGTTTATACCATTATTGCTTTCCAAAACCGAGATTGAGTAGCTAACGGAGTTAGGTCGAGCCTGATGACGTTATTTCGTCGGAGCGAGATTACGAGCGGCAGTGAGCCGCGCATGCGGCGTAACATACTTATTATTTATATTTATTATTATTATATTATTATTATTATTATTATTATTATTATTATTATATATTATCATTATTATTATTGTTATTTTTATTATTATTAAGTCGAAGATTCGAAGGAAATTGAATCTGAGTCGAAAACGATCCCTGTAAGGGATTCGTTTTTTTTACGCACTCCGACTTGGATTCCGCGCGTTGCTTCTACGCATCCGCGTTGACTCCGATCCGATTGCAGCTGCTCGACTCCACTTATCATCGTTGCTAATTTGGAGGACATGGTTTAGATATGAGTAACTCATGAATACGAAGTTCGCCTGCCGGGGTCCCCGAAGGGGGACCCCACCATAACAAAAAAATTATTGATCACTTCTGGCTGAAATTCTGTGAGAAGATTTAATGGTGAGTTTCTAAGAGTTAGTATTGGAATTCAAGAAGTTGTCCAGCACTGCTGGAGCTGCTGCGTCAAGATATTTTCATTCAAATGAGCCATAAATGATGATTATTAGATATTATGGTAAGGGACAACCCCAAATGAACATCAAGGAAAAAAAAATAAGTAAGGTTTGATCGTTTACCTTTCTGCTTTTTTGTCTTTTCAGTTACAATTTATGTTTTACATACCCTAAGAAGTAAATCATAATCAACACCACCTCCTCTGACCATCTGTTTTATTATTATGAATTAGGATCAAATTTTTACTATTGTAACGTTTACATACCTAAGCAGTAAACCTAGAATCAAACACATCCAGCGCTCCCGGCACCATTCTAGACGGTTCTGGATCTCTAAATCGTCAAGAAATCCAAATCATATTGGCAGTTATCTTTTGAATAAACATCGGTAGATTTCGACGCATGA